>JABUQX010079861.1:0-20700 GCA_015478945.1 Trachelipus rathkii
ATTAAATTTGATTTATGAAAAGTATTTTCAAAAGTTTATACAAATTTTAAATTATCTCAAAGAGTGTTCTTTTTTTGCATGAAAAATAAAATTAGTAATATTTCTTTGTTTCTTTCTTAAAATCAGTAATAATATTCTATCAAGTGATATATATATATATAAACGTTTCCCCCGCGTATGCCTAGTTAACATAGCCCATTATCTTTCGTTGAAGATAGTTGACCTAAGCCAACGTTTTAACATATTCGTAGTACAAACGACCTTACCAATTAGCAAAAGTATTGAATGGAAGGGGAAAAGTACTGATAGCTTGTGAGACTGTGGGAACTTAATTTGTACATATGTTAATTTTGTTAGTAATTTGCTGTAACTCATTTCTCATACTATGTCCCTATCTGATAATCATGCAGAACTTAAACAAAGATCTGCTCACCACCTTATTTTGCCTAATAATATATTCAGTTTGATTTTAATTTTATTATGAGAGATTTTTCCTAATTTATTTTTTAAATATATCGGTTACATTGGTTTAAATTCTGTTTAAGACCTGGTGCAAAATGCAAGGGAAAGGGTCGAGATGTTAAATTTTACGATGTGTCCCTTGAAGAATTTGGAACTCGGAGATGAAAATACGAGAAGAATCAAGATTAAAGTATAACACAATGGCAACCTCTGAAGCAAATCCTCAGCAGAACTTTGATGTCCCTGAGGCTGGAATCCCTTTGGATACTGCACTTGGAAATGAAAAATGTTTACAATTGCCTCTAAGATATTTAGAAAGATTCTTTAAATAAGCTACTGCATTATTTCATTTCCATCAGTTTTTTAAATATGTTAAAACGTTTTCTATGGACAATGACCTCATAATAAAATGTATTACTTACCTTTGGTTGATGAATTATTATCCGAGCATTAGCTGCAAATTTGCAACTAATTCGAGTCAAAATTATTAAACACACATAAAGAAAATATTCGGTGTATTTGTAGCGAGAAGAAGAAGTGACAAAGCATAGGTTAAGAGTGTTCTGAATGGTGTTGTGGATTAGAGTTTTTTACATTTTTTGGAAATCGCATTTTCGAAGAAGATATTATATTTGTTTAAATTCTTAGATTTAACATAATTTAAGTTATTAATAATTCGATGTCATCAGTGGTGATGCCATAATAATCACAAAATCGTGTAGTTTCGCACCAAAAGTAGTAATACTACTATACTGTAAGCCACCGCTAAATTCCTCTTTCGAGACATTTATTTCCATAGGAAAAAATTTTTTTAATAAAATTATTTACACTATTCCAAATAGTTGGTCCGAGTTTTTGTTAACTCTTCCCAGAGTTTCCATTTAATTAATAAATATAAATGAAAATCTTGTAGCAATATTCAAACTATACTTTATGATCGTTTAAAGAGTATAATTTAAATCGTCTCTCATTTCTGTATTGAGGTTTGGCATAGTTTCAGGACTTGTTACAATACCACAGTTATCATCTTAAGGATGAAGGCCTATTTGTCAGCCTATTTTTTTGTAAAAATATTCAAATCAGGTGGAGTGACAATATAAGCTTCTGGCTAATCTTCAAGTAACCTTATAGTTTAAGAGATAAAGCCTAGAAAATCTTCACTGTACAGGAGGAGAATCCCCTTATCAAACGAAGCTAAACACTAGTAGCTGTTTTCGGTTCCGGATATGTCTTCTGCTCTTATTCGCCTGCTAATAAGAGAGTAATATTATCAATTGTTTATCTTTCTTCAAAATTTGATTACAAAACGAGTACTGTCCACAAAATAAATATAAGTTTGACTCATTTTTGAGGAGATTTAGCTTAACCCCGCTTGATTTTAAAATTTTCACCAGGAAGAACAACATCCGCAACTGTTACTGCGAATTAGAGCAAGGAAAAAAATTCACGGTAAATCCTGCAGTGCAACCCTTCAATAAGCGAAAGACAGGTCATAAAGTGCAGACAAAATGTTTTAGAAGGACGAAATAAATCGAGGATGCCACCAATATTTGTGGAGCCAGTTTTTTTTAAAAAATAAATAAGAGCTCAGCAACATCAGGTGCTCAATTACCTCTCTTCTCCCCCCTTTTATATTATGATTGTTTTACGTATTAAATATATCCTAGTGCCTCACCTAATTTGCGACGAATACTATACTTAAGATTAGATTGACTCCGCTACCTTGAAAAAGCAGCTGTTAGAGGGAATGGGCAATCTTTTATTGGGCCCTATTTCTTGTATTTTTGAGAGACTTCTAGACACATTTTAAGGCATGATCCCTCCTGATGTTTGCTAAATTGGGAAGTACCAAAGAATGCCAAATATTACCTTTGTAATATAAATCCGCTCTTAAGATATATATGCCAACGACAATAACTATCAACAAAACTATTGAACGGTAGAGATCCTTTTCAATTAATTTAATACGCCATATAGACGCTAGCACAAGAAGAAAGATGAGAGTGGGGCAGATCTATGCATTCATAATTATGAATGGAGTCCCTTTACCTTTTAAGCATCTTAAACAAATTTTGACATTAAATGCGTTTGATTGCGTGTGTACGATTTTGTTCTTAAGTTGATCAAAACTTTTGAAATACTTTAATTATGGATTTGAAAATTATTTGTAGTAATTTACTATATGGTAACATAGACCTACGAAATAACTGTTAGCGACTTATATCGCCAATAGTTTCTTACACACAATTTGATTAATTATTTTATTTCAAGAAAAACGATGACTTGCAATACCACTTGAATTATTTCAATCGACATACATAGAAACCATGCACTAAATGGGTTCGTATTTTCAATCACAAGTGATAAGTACTTTAATCAGAGGGTCCGAGGTCTTTTTAATTATGCTTGTTCAGTGTTTTTTCATGGGAGATGGGTATTGATACCTTCATGGTAGAGATGAAATAGAATGTGACAGGTTTTGTTCCATTCTTTTTTATACAACTCTGATCCTTATCGTCATCACCAACATGATTCCAGAATTATCTAAAAGCCCAAGAGGGTCTAGGTTTGTTAGGTGTGGTGATAGAACTATAATAATTCTCCAAACTTTATTCTGTTTGGTCCACTCTGAACTGATAGAGATTTTCCGTACTTGTTCTGGGCGAATATGTTAAAATTAATAGATATAACTTATACTAGGAATTTGAAAGTCTCAAAATCTTCATGGCGGTAACGAATTTTGCTAAGTCTTGTTTGAGGGAGGAAGTTTTTTTTTTCCATATGGGGGTGGAAACTTCATTGAATATGAAGGTTGAATTATAAATATAAGCTTTAAAAAGGATTATAAAGTTTAACTTTCATTCATAATTTATACCTGATGACCTATAGGTTAAAGGTTTTGAATTGATAACATTGGTGATTTGGCATACTTGTTAAAGTTGAAAGTAAGGTTAGGTTGCTTTACTATAGTTTTTATTTTTTTTAGACATCCGTTAACTGTTCGTATCATTCTCATTCTAAACTGGATTTGATCCTACTACACTGGAAATAGACGACCCACACACTGGAATCTGTTAATGTTTGATGTTATGATTACGGGCATATTCGGAGAACATATTTGGAGCAAGCAACTATTACGAATCCTTTACAGTAATCCTCAAAATAATAATAATATTAAAACCACTCCACTTACTTCCGGCCTTCAAAAAGCAACAAGGGCAGTCCACATCTCCCAGAGTACTATATAGGCCAAATCCCCAGACAGTCCTCATATCTTCACGGTATAAATCCTATAAAAACAAATAAAAAGGGCTATAAGGTTGGGTTTGTAATAAAAAAAAAAATACATTTACCACTTCTTGGCCCTGTACATATATTGCACCAATCTTGGACGTATTCACGGGATTCTCTTGATTGGGCATACAATGGAGAGCGAGGAGTGGAGTTTATATAAAGAAAAAGGTGATGTTAAGAAAAACGTGACAATCGTGGCCATGGGAAGGTCAGGCCCCCCCCTATTAATTCCAGTCCACGAGTGAAACCTTCGTATGTGAAGATGGTAAAAAAAAAGTAGATTTCGCTTAACTTGAAATTTAAAATGAATTCTTATATGATAAGTAGAATATATATTAAAATCTATATTTAGTAGGATAATATATGATATTAATCTAATATAGTATTATGTATAACCTATGAATAATATAAATTATTATAAGAATAAATAAGATAAGCTAAGAGTGTATAAATATTAATTAGATCAGGTTTTTATTATGATTTTAATCATTCGTATGTAGGGGCCATACTAAGAAAAAATAAATATTAGCGTACGGAAGTCTCTCCATTGGACATTCAAAACCAGGGGGCCAGGGCCCAACCCTGGCCCCCCAAAAACGGCGCCCATTGGATAATAACTGGTCATAATAAGACAATTTAATTATATTATACTAATAAGATATTGATAGCTATTAGATAATGATAAATACCTATATATATGAATTAGAGTAAAATATATAATAAAGGGCAAGAGAATTTACGGTTCTCTCGGAGAGTGGGGTATGGTGTGTGCCCAACTCTGAAACCAAGATTGAAAGCACAACGGACTCTGCACACCAATCCCATATCTGTCGTAGTCCGTTGTGGCGGGGAATCGATTAAGTCCCATCGAAGCTCTAGGGTTGGATTTTTTCGTGATTAGTGCGAATAGGGAGGTTACTTCGTTTTTTAGGGTATGGGGGCAGGGTCTTTTTTTCGACTAGTTTTCTTCTTACTACCTCTGTTTCCAGTGCATGTGACGGCACCTTACCCCCAGTCTGGGGAACGAAGGGGATTGATAATAATATATATAATATTATATATATATATATATTATATATTAGTAGATATATATATTATTATAATGTAATTTTATTTATGATAAATATATATAAAGTGATAATTATTAATATATAGAGTACCTAAATAATTAATTATTATATTTTATACAGTACTGATATAGTAACAGTTAAACAAGATAGAGATTATAAGGGGGAGGGGCGCTAGGAAGTGATGGAATGAGCTCGGGCGTGAAGTTACTTGTTATAGGTGTAGACTTTGACTGAGAAACAAGTGTCTTATAGTTGATTTAGAATATTTAGGGATGATATTGGAGTAAAGGGGGAACGGAATGCAGATGTAAGTAGAAAGTTTTGAAGGCAGGAAGGTGGCTGCAAATAAATCGTGGTGGATGTAAAGGGACTGAAAGTCTTGAGTGCGCTAGTTTACATGAGGTAGTTGTCATACCGTTGTGTTATTGAAATATATGAGGAGAGTCATAGTATCTGGGAAAGTATGTATAGGTATACTAGAAGAAGTTACTAATGTAGTTTTCAGTCGTCTGGTATCACATCTAAGTGTGCGAGTTTCTTTGTAGTGATGAAGAATGATAAAATTGTATGAGGAATTGAAGACGATTAAAGAAATAATTTGGAATTGCCTTGTGGTGAAGCAACGAAGGGGTAAAATAAGAATATAAAAAGTGATAGTTATCGTATGTATATTGTGTATACTTCACTTAATTTGGATCAGAGTAAGAGAGATGATGAGATTATGGTGCACCTTTTTTGTTTAAGCTTGATGGTACTTCTGGTATGGTTTTTGGGGATTATTTCGAGCATTCTGGGCTGGTGAGACGAGTCATTTGAATTAGTCCATTGTTGTAACTATGAGTAAGGAAATTGAATTTTTGGTTGATGCTGAGTAAGAAGAGTTGCTGAGTGAATAGAGTGAAATACGGGGTTTGTGGAGGGGGTATGGTTGCTGAGCCATGACATTTCCATGTACCATACGATATGAATTTTACATACATTACTTTGGGAGACAAGAATATATGCCATATTCTTGACATGGTGGTCCGTCGTTACACACCTCCGGTAAGCCAGGGGTGATCTGACTGCGACGGATCCCCTCCACTAAAGGTATACTGTGTAGCATTATTATTAGTGGCGTAAGATGCAGAGTTTCGGGTCTTGTTCTTCGTGTACTGTGTCCATAATGTTCCTCTACATCTTCATCCCGTCGTTTCCGGGGTGCAATGCACGCACCTAACCGCCAGCTTGGGGAAAAGGTTGATATATTATATACTTAATTTAAAAATAATCACTATAATAAATTAAATACTATAAAATTAATAAATATATATATATATATATAAAATAATTATATATAATATTATATATATAAATATTTAGTTTATAATATATAGAATAATATTTTTTGATAGTTTATATTTATATATACGGGTTGTAAGGAAGAGAGACCAAAAATAATGAGAATCGGATAGGTTTAGACTTGAATTTATGCGTTATATGAAGGAGTATTAAAAGTGTAGCTCGTGATCTTGTGAGAGAGAGTGTATAGCTATCATGGTGTTGTGGAGGGACTGGCTTTTTGAAATGGGAGAGAGAGAAGTAGTTAGTCATGTAATCGAGGATATACAGGCGGCAATAAAATAACGGATGAAAAGCAAAGTACTTTATAAGATTTTTAAGTATGTGGATGGGAGAGACCGATTGGAAAGTGCATTATCATCCAAAGGATTTAATTTTGTTATGTGGAATGATGAAGAAATTATTAGAGGTAGGGAAGGTGTAACACTGATTTCGAAATGGAAGAGAGTGGCAGGTGCTCTACCTATGTATCTCATAGAAGATTGAGGTTAGTTTTAAGGCCGGCGAATATACTTGTGTCCCAGTATAAGATGTTAAATGTTTAGTGAAGATCACCTCACTAACCCGAAGTAAGTACGTTTTACTATAGGGCCATTGGATTGTGGGCACTTAAACAAAACAGACGTTTTCTATTACGAAGCCACGAGCCGTACCCACTTAAATTTGGCCCATATTATAGTGCATGTGGAAATAACTTTTAAATTCTTTGACATAAGCCTTAGCTGACACGTCTGAGGGATCAAATATCTCATGATGTAAAGGATTCAGTATTTTGTGTGACAATTTCAATGGTGTGTGGCGCCTAAGGCATTAAGTGCGCACGTTCAGTTTTCAAGTGTTAATCTTGAGTCAATTACTTATGAGAGTGGCTATTGCCCAGGAGGCCGGGTTTCATATCTTAGCACCAGTATATTAATATCCTTGCAAATTGCATACCACCAAACGCAAACCCCATGTTTTTTACTGTTATTATTGGCATCGGCTGCTACCAGAGTCTTGAGCCTCTATAAACTCACTAACTTATCTTAATAGTTATTTTGGTGTCATAATATCTTTATAATGCGTCCTTGTCAACAAACTAAAAATAACTTTTCGGAACTGAAACAAGTAGGTGAACCTTGATCATTTTTTTTTATTGAAATCATTAAAATTTAATTTTTTTTAGAGAATTAAATTATCACTATTCTATAATATTACGTGTTTCTTCATATTTAATTTGTTTATAAGACATTAACACAAAAAAACTAGTTATATTTATTTTTTCTGTGGCCTCCTTCTGTACTTCCCGATAGGGCATTTTGAATTCTTCAGGAGTCAAAGAAAATCTACTAAGAAGCCGAAATTAAAATAGCAGTCAAAATTCTGGAAATAAAAGAAGTACTAATAATTATAGAAATAAAATTTAGAGTAATTATTTCCTGTATTTGTTTTAGTCAAAAACAATATTGATTTTTACAAGTAGAAATACTTTTTTTTCTTTTTATGCTACTGATAAGAAAGAATTCCATTGCTCTTACAATGAAGACTCAACCATAGATCCATTTGAACATATAAGACATAGATTCAAATTCAGACCAACCCATTTCACTGACCCTGGAAAAACCGCTGCTCTTTAAATTAAATTATCCGGGATAGATGTTCGTGCCTTGGGATACAGTTTGAGCACAGTACACCGAATTTCGAGAGGGGCCAAATTGTAGGTCTATAGGCATGAGAATAAATAAATAAAAATTTGCGGGAAGACATACGTAAAAAGGAATCAGATCTTCCACTAATATGTTTAAATTAGACAATTAACAATTTTCCGCGTTCTTTTGTGTTGCTAAGAAAAAGCAACCTTGACATACAAACTTTATTCTAATAATTAAATTTCCATACGCGCTATAGTCCTTTTGATTTAACTTCTTGCTAGCTACAAAAAAATAATGGTAACACAGTCGAGGAGAGTAAATACGATAAAGAGAGTTTTTTGAAAGGTAAGAGCGTGAGCACACATTTTCCCGAAATATTATTTACACTGAAATGATCCTTGATAGGTAAGTCGTTATAATCGGGGATTATTAGGATTATATAATTTATTAATGTGAACCACCATTTCAAAGAGAACCACAGTGAACGAATTCAAAAGATTTTGCGTTCGCGAACAAAATTTTCTATTTCTTTAATAAACCATACCCAGCTAGTTTATGTAAAGGACCCGGGGTAAAGATATATCTTCGGGTAATCAATCGACCCAACAAGCGTTATTTATAAACTACCTTATTGCACTGGTTTGTCAGTTTAAAGTTTGTCAGTACATCATTCACACCGTTACCAAAATTGTAGCCAAGAATGATTCATACTACATATTCACCGACCTTTATCAGATCGTGCAATAGAATGCCTCTCGTTCAGATATCCTATTTGGCTTTTCAAAACTAAGTGACATAGGTTTAATCTGTTTCCTCATTCCTCAGAGCAGAACTACCATTGTAAATGTAAACCGTATTTTGAATAGAAATATGCAGGTACAAGATCACATATTACAGGTGAGAGGAGGCATTACAAGCTGTTTGGGACTAGTCTATAATAAGCTCCCATCTATTGCGAGAGAATGTAACGCCGATACACTTAACACCTCAACCGAGACAGTCAACCATAAACGAGGGTGTAGTTCGCGAGAGAGATAGAATTTAATATATTTCTTAGATGTAAGTAGACCTATTGTTTGGTTGAATCCTTATATCTCTATATAGATAAGAAAAATATTTTTTTGAGTGGTGCGAAGTAATTTATAATTCCATTCCACTAGCAATTAACCTATGCATGTTACACTTGAGGTAGCTATTTTTTATTATGTGTAATCAAACCAAAGATTCCCGGACCAATTGCGCTGGATCTGTTGTTTGTGTAGGAATCTGGTTTAAACCATTTGATGATCTGATGGTACCTATGATGTTTATAAGGCATAGGGATAGTTGTGCAATAATTCATAGGAAATTCATCTACAGCCGCAAATTTCTTTTTTGACAAGAAGCCGCCCTATTTCATTAGCCTCCGGGTTTATATTCTATCAGTCTCCATCTCATATATAGTAATCTTGGTCTACATTATAGGTATTTAACTATTTTATATCATATGGGTAAAAAAGTAACTTTGGGCCATACTATACTGAAGTCTAACCAGTAGACCACAATATGCAGTTAAATGTGCAATATTTTGAAGATCTTAATAAATCATAGAGTATCTAATATAGCGCATTACATTAGTGCAAATTTAATCAAATGTTTTTCCTTAATTATAATATCTTGTGGAAGATGTGGTAGGGGGTATGCGACAAATTATTATTTTAATATCTAATGCTGAGGAATAAAAGTGGGATTCAACATGATTTTTATATATGACATACAAAATTAAATGGTCATCTTCATAAGATAAAAATGTTTAAGACGTTCACATCAGCCAGCATTGAATTGTTTCAGTCACGACTTTAAGTTTGTCGATGAATTTCTCCCTCGCATAACCTTCATACTCACATAAAACCATCGGAAAATTTTGGTACATAATGATTTAGGCCATTATTACTGCTGGAAAAAGATTCATTAAAACGACACTAATAAAACTGAAATGGTAATTGACTTAAATTGTTTAATTCTGTGAACCAAGTATTAATATGAAATGAATAGTAAAATGGCCCATTCACCATCATAAGTGAAGCGGTACACATGTGAACAATGGTTGAGTCATCGAAATAATACAAGTAAACTTCCTATATAATAAAGGTCGGGGAACTACATCTATCTGGTGGTTGGAAAATTTTGGATTATTCTTAGAATAACACATAGCAATTGAGCTCATTGCGCATAAATTGTGAACGTCTATTGCCCAGTTCTATATAACTAAATTGGGAGCAACTGAAGTCTATACTGGCTCCGAGATAAAAGATTATTAAATGTTTTAGAATAGAGCACCTATGGCGAAATCATTAATAGCGATCTGTTTAGTAAATACTGACACATCCACTTAAACGTTGTCACGAGAGTACTCATGCTCAACAAGACTGAGAGAGTAAGTTATAGTGATGTACTTAATCCTTAAATACCTGTAGTTAGCTATATGAATTATTCACTTTTATCAAAAATCTTGGAACATGAATGATGGCTCTTCTGGATTCATCAGAAAAGGACTTTTTTTTCATGTGAAAGGCGGCAAAATTGGACCTTGTAAAAATATCGAACTACTCTAACATTGAGTAAACTTCAGATATTTCATTCTTTAAAGCGAATAAACTGCTTTGTATTTCTCAGAATTTGGCAGAACAATCAAGAAAATCACATGGAAGCGACGTTCAACAGGGAATAAAGTGCAGCTTGCTCTACGCAGGGCCGAGCTGTTGATGGATGTGAGAATTCCAGTATACGTTAATGTGGTCCCCGATTGCAAGATACAAGGTTTAGAAGTGGGGCACGGCAAAAAATGCAGGAAACATTTGTTGCGGCCGCATCGTGCTTACAATGCGTAAGTCCATTTCTAAGAAGGTAATTTTAGCATGCGAGACTGTTTAAGACGTTGAAATTTCTTGTTATTCCACACAACGTCTATAGGATACAATAAAGACATGGCTAATGTTATTGAGTTGAATATATACAATTATACACTATGGGCTATGGACATTTATTTTGTTGAATAACAATAGGGGCGAAACCTTATTTACGCTCGACTATTATTGAGGTTTTTTGAAGGGTAGTGGGACCTTAAAAGAAAGAATCGGAAAAGTCCTTGCGATCATCAAAGGGAGAGCTGATTAATACATCCGTTGAAAGAGAGCGCTATGATATAAGGTAAGAATGTACATTTAAGGAATATAGTTATCTGAGAACTATCACTTAAAAAACGCAACTTTGAGTTTCAGGTTTTGACAATACAAAAAATTAAAACCACTATTTTTTTTAAAAATAAACATACTATTAGATCTATAATTACAGCATTATATTGTGTTCAATAAATCCAATGCCGATTGTTTATTTATTGAGTAATCTCTTATAAAACCAAGCCCATCTGTCGGAGCACAAAGCCCACTATTTTTACACCAGAGCAACGACAAACAATACAGACCTAGATCTAGAATGCAAGGATGGACATTTCTCAGATATAACTACTTTGAATGCAACTATTTTGCGCGGTGTAAAATGTGTTAAGTAAAGGAAGTGCGATATTGGATTTAATTGAGGGAAGAAGTCGTTTCTAGATTTAAACCCCAAGTTCAAGTCCATGAGGAATGATACGGTTTAAGCTCACTTTGTTGACGAGAGTTGATAGAGAAAGAAGATTAGATTATCCTCTCAAATCATATCCACGACCTTTCCAAAAGAGTGAATTTAAAAGTCGACTAATATAATCTCCTTTAGTTTCATTTTCGAAATTAACAGTGTCCATTTGTATAGAATACGCGGTGTTTTAAGTATTAAGAACAATGAAAACGTCATTGACCAGAAAAAATTGGAGAGACAAGTGTCCAGTTTAAGGCGTCAAAGGTGATGAAACAGAAATCCCTTAATCCCACACTCTCAGGTAGAGTAGCACAAAGTTGTGGAACCATTAAACCATCCCATAGACGCGGCCTCCGCCAAGCGTACTCGAGGAACAACGCCCAGTATTCAGCGGAGCGAACTTGGAGGTGTGCAAAGTGTTTAAAAGACTCTTAGAAAACACATAACTCATAGTGCTTAATGGAAACGACGTGATCTTCAAGCAAGTGACAAAAAAGAAAAAAAAAAAAAAAAGAACAGAAACTGATGAACCATTATTACTGTAATCTGATATTGCTTCTTTTTTGTAAGTCAACTGGAATAAATAATAGATGGGCAAAGGAAGTGACCGGTATTCAAGAGAGAGAGAGACAGCTCATAGGAGTAAGTAATTTGATAAGAAACTCTAAGAAAACAGCCGCAAATGTTTACAAGTAAAAAGTAGATAAATAAGATGTAATTAGGTGCTTCTACAAAATAGGTCAAAAAATTAAGAGCCAATATGTAGTTTAATGAGAACAAAAGGGGGTTTTAATGTTCGCATTAGGCATTGGAACAACGTGAGAATCCGACAACGAATTGGTCATTGTGGGGTTTTAGTTTTCCCAAAACATTAGATCTTTCGTCATTGAAAACTTTTGAAGGTCAAAGCTGTTGCCAGTGCATATGAAGCGAAAAATAGCTACTTCACACATTTGTAGTTTTGCAATTAGACCGATGATATCTTATCATTCTTGAAAAATTTTTGTAGATTAGAATTGTCAAGATTTTTCTGTTAATATAGAGATGGGAGCGCGATTATGAAGTGTCCAAAAAAAGATGAACTGCCACCCAATTTGGGTCACATTTTTTCAAAAATATAAATTTTAATATTTTGACATGCTGATAATTTTAATATTACATTCAAAGGCAATTTTTTTTATTCACTACTGGGTTCTAAATTCTTCGCTTAAGTGTCATGCCATCCCTTGCGGAGTTTTCAATTATTATGCATATTCTAAGTACAAACTGCATAATGATGAATTAGCCAAGTTATGTAGCTTTGAATAAGCTAAAAGACTCTTGCTCAGTAATCTTTAGGAAATGCCATCAGATAAGGTGAACATGTATCTGTGGCTAAAGAAATTCGATTAATTTAAATTCTTACAGAAAATGCCTTTCAATTTAGATACTCCTAGTGTTCCAACGTTGTTTTTCAAGAGCTTTTAAAATAAGATTGGTGGAATCTTAAGAGGAAGGAATAAATAGGGTTTCGAATCCTTG
The DNA here is from genome assembly GCA_015478945.1 of Trachelipus rathkii. Lineage (NCBI taxonomy): Eukaryota > Metazoa > Arthropoda > Malacostraca > Isopoda > Trachelipodidae > Trachelipus > Trachelipus rathkii. The sequence continues at coordinate 12,938 of JABUQX010079861.1, forward strand.
GTAAAAGCTACAACCATAACCACGAGAGTATTTTAGAAATATATATGAAATTGAGAGGTTCGATTCTAATAAACTGTGGATTTACTGTATCAAAGAAATAATGACTGTTTTAAAAATCCTAGCATGTAGAAACTATTACTCTGGGCACAAATGTGAAAACGTCGAAATTACATACATAGAAGAGTGTTCTCTATTAATGAAAGCCTATCACTGCAATAAATATTAAGGGAGACAGCGCTAATTGTTACATGAATAAGCCCGTACGAAAATGGGTTTTCCCCCAATGTTAAAAAAACTAAACATTTATTCAAATATCATATACACATACTTTATATTATTCAAATTTAAATACATTATTTGCTGGAAATAGGTAAAATAATATATTTGTTTAATGCTATACTAAACTCATGAATATCTAGAGGATTTATATTTTAAAGCAATTCTCTGCGTGCCGATATTAAGTTATAGATACGCTAATCAGCTTTAACAACTGCCTCTTATAGGTACTTCGATTATTTAATTATTGAGATTGGAAAAAATTTCATTTAATGCAGGAATGTGCAGATTGTTGTAAAACTACAGGGATACGAATACAGCTTAGACCTTACTCATCCGAAGATGTGATTCATGTTTTCCAGTTGACGCTGCCTTATATATAATCATATTAGCAATAGTACAACTGTTTTAATTATTGTTTATTAGTTATATTTTTTTATGGATATGATTTTGTATAAAAGTAGAGTTCAAGGCGAAAGTTTGATGTGTTAAAAAAGGCAAAAAAAGGATATTTTTGCAAGATAAAGAAGGTCTTGTTTGCGAGTGTCGGCACAATGTTTTATATATATAACCATATATATATGGTTTATGAGCATTAATATTTATCTGAATTGGGAATATTATATGATAACTAGTATTATATTGTGAAAAGAACTCACATTCAAATTTCATAAACTAAAAATTTCAAGAGTTGTGAGAGGATGAATTCCTAATTAATTTTTTAAGGACCCAGTTTATTACATAAGCCATTAATGAGAGAGTAATTTATGTTGTTAGGGGCTAATGGTTTATTTATACTCGCTACTGACCTTCTCATGAAGTTACACGATTTTGGGTTTGTTTAAAAAATTCTTATTGAATAATCGCCTATTTGTTAGGCTAAATGTTCGGAAAGATTCGTTTTTATTCTAATAGAATAAAATAATAGTGAGTTCTTTTTATTCTCCAATTTTTTATTCATTAACTAAGATAATCATCGGCATGATGAGCTAAATACGAGTCTCTTCCCAACAGTAAAATTAACTATAAAGGCAACTTTTGAGCTTTCAGTGGAAGTTCCTTATCAAGCAAGACCTTAAATAAGCTACAAACTTTTAAAGATCTTCAAAGAAGAAGGGTGAAACAAAAAGTTTGGAGGCAATAGAAATCTACACCTAAGACCCTGCGCATTTTATACATCAATATAATAGGAGAAATAAGTAAAGCAAACAGGTTTAAAAATATTTTTTTCTCAAACGTTTGGTCATAGTATAAATGAGTTAGTAATTTTAATAATCTTCAGAGCAATATCAATGATGAACCTAGAAGAAACTCTGGCTATGCCGACAATAATTTTACCACACTTTTAAATGTCTAAATGATTAATAAATATAAAAAATAATGGTCCCTTGTTTATTTGGTCTCTAAGTAGTTATATGTTTTAATTTATTAATAATACCCCCTTCCTTTTTTTGTAAATTCCCAATATCACAAACGTCATTTAACGCTTCTCTCTACCGATAAAAAGACTTAACAACCATTGATATATAACCCCAGGTTCAGTATAGTGTGCACATAATTATAATAAACATTGATGCAAAATAGGAATTGACAAAAGGAAAAAATTATTACGTAAAGTAAATAATATTAATAAATATTAATGGGACGTTATAGAAAGTTGACTCAAAAACAACTTTTCAAAATACTTATTTTTTTTTTTATTACTGTATTGGTGGTATTGTAATAAAGGCATAGAAGACCACCGCACTAGCAGGATTGTAGAGAATATCAGGATCAATTTAGGCCCTCAAATGATGAAAAACCGCCCCAACGGTATTCCTGCCACAGACCTCGGCCATCGGCGTTGAAAACGCCAGTATGAGGTTCAATGGAAAGTAGGGGAAACAACGAAGTATTACCGTTTTGAATCAAATAAATATATTTCATAAATACAATGCGAACTTACCAATAAACTTTCAAATGTCCCGAACACTATACAAATAATGCATTTCTTAGTTCGGTTGTTTACGAAACTAAAAAGTTATAAATACATCTGAGCTACATTGGTATTTTCTCTCTTTCTCTTAATATTGATAGCTAGTGATAAAAATAAATAAGTGAAGCCAACACACACCGAAACAAATAGTTAAGTAAATTGGAAAATACAGGCCTCCTCGGTTCCCTACCCTTAATTTTGAGACCATGCGACGCGAAAAATAAACCGCTCTAAGGAATCACAACACTTGACAGGACTCCTGCCCCTCCTTGACCTCCCATCAAAATCTGGTAATAACCTCAGTATGGACAACACAACCTAAAGGCCAAGGCCACATCACCCGCCTATTATGTTCATGTGCCTTCTTCTCGGCGCCCTGTCAAGAGCTCATTTCCTTTCCTTCAGATACTCCTCTGTTGCTGGACCAAATTCATTTTTTTCGGTCTCTTCAATCCCGCGTTGCATTTCTAGATATATCGATCTACAAGCTATAATAAGGATTGTAAACCGCTATAACAGCCTAAGCCTACTTTTCACATTCTTTCAATGTTTCATTCCGAGACCAATAAACCATTTCTTTGATAAACTAATTTTTATTCCACTGCAATTCACATGTTGGCACTTGGGCCTCCTAGTCTAACCACACACCACACACTTTCTCTTAATCCCTCATTGTAATTCTCTCCACTATTATCAGAAAATTTTCTACCTAACAAGCCCAAGAGATCATCAAATCAGAACACAGCAACTACATGTGGACCACGCTATTGTAGATTTAATATAGTTACCCAATTTACAATACACAATAGTATATGCTGATGAAGTGTTATTGTGGAAGAGAATCGGATGGGGCATAGGCATGAAAATGGTGTTTAAGAATGGTGGAAGTGAATGGAGAATGAATTTGAGGGTTGCCCTACCATTTATAGTCGGATTCGATAATGGTTCATAGTGTGCGAATTGCTGAGAGATTGAGGATGTAGAAGATTTTCAGGGTGTTAAAAGGAGGGGCTGAAAGTAAAGAGTAGATAATAGATAGATAGATAAGTTTTAAAACGTTGGAAGGAATTTATTTATAGCCAAAAATTTAAGTTGGAGACAAAATCAAGCTTAAAAATAATAGAATTATGAACCATGGTCTCAATTCATTCAGAGGGACTTTGACAAGGATGTACAATGATCGCCAGTTTTACTCAAATTTTATGGTGAGATTGTTATAAGTGAAATGAATCATTTATTTTATAGTTGTCATTATTACTACCCATGGACAGTGCCCTGTCCGAGAAAATAAATTTACTTAACGAAATGTTAAAATCCCTTGAAATATATATGATAAAGAATTTGCATGTAGTACATTCTTGTACTAAACTCTTGCTAACTAAAGCTAAGAAGATAGAAGCTTAGAAAATAAATAAAATAAATATTAAGGCTAGTTTAAGACATAATTATTCGGAAACCAAGGCTTAATATTATATTATAAAAAAATCATTTGGCAACAATGGCTTATTTCAATTAGCTATCTGGGAAGATTAATTAATTAATTGGAACGAAACATAAGGGAATGAACCTAAAAGTTGGGTAAATAAATCCAGTGGTGTGTTCAAGCAAATAAATATAAAGCATAATAAAGGAAAAGAAAGAAAGATTTAATTGAAATATATCGCGAGGAATGCAATTTTGGCATGGATTAAATGTTCCAATGATCAAATAAAGCAGATGAAAGGAGGATGCTACAGGTAAGCTGAAAGAAGTTTTTGCCGTGGACGTAAATAATTGATGAAGGTGTATTTGCAACGCTAAAGAGAGAGACAATTGGTAAGATGTTGGAGACAAATGAACACTTCAAGTGAAATAATAAGAAGAAATAATATAACATAAATTAATTATGGGTTCACATGTTTTCACTGAAATATAACAAAGAAGTTTTTTGTCTCATATAAATAAATCTGGGACAAACGCGCCAAAGTATTTTTGTCTATGATCATAATATATATTATATATATATATATATATATATATATATATATATATATATATATATATATATAATATATATAGTATATATATATAATATATATATAGAGAGAGAGAGCAGAGAGAGAGAGCAGAGAGAGAGAGAGAGAGAAGAGAGACGAGAGAAGAGAGAGAGACAGGAGACAGAGACAGAGACAGAGACAGAGACAGAGACAGAGACAGAGACAGAGGACAGAAACAGAGAGGAGAGAGATGAGAAGAGAGAGGAGAGAGAGAGAGAGAGAGAGAGAGAGGAGAATTGCATTGATCCCTTCATTCTCTCAATACTACTCCACCTGAAAACTTGTATAGAATTCGATTACTTTGAATGAGGGAAAATAATAAATAAATAAATAAATAAATTAGTACAATAAATAAATAAATAAATAAGCCAATACATAATTGTATAATAAAACCATCAAGAGCTAACGCAAACACACAAAAAAAATCAAATTGATATTAAATAATAAAATAAATGAACAGATATAATAAATAATAATAAAAAAATTTAATAACAATAAATGTTTAAATTAGTGATTCCATTATCTCTTGATTGTCCGTTTTAATTTGCCGCACAGCGCAGTACATGGCTCCGCACCGGACCCCTCCGCGCCCGCGCCTCATCAAAGCGTTGTGAGAGATAGGGCTGAGCCACCAAAACTGGAATTGGTAAGTTGGTAGGACGAAAATCACAGAGTGAATCGGAAGATGAAAAGGAGAATTAAATAACGGAGCCCGCGAAGGGTAGGAATAAAAGTAGGAAGATAGGAACAGAAACCCTAGTTGTCATACAAGGAAGAATAAAGTGGTCCAATGAAACAACAGCCTTGTCCAACACTTATACATCAGACAACTCCCCTATTCCGAATCACAAGGAAAAAGATTTTACTCATTTCTCGAAACCTAAAATGTGATTGTTCTGAAATAAACAACTATACAACAGCAGTAGTAATGAACACAAAAATACGGCAAACCTATCAGAGATTTATTTATTTTTTATTATTTTTTTTACAGAGCCCTAATCAAGTTAATATCTATATACCAATGTTGTCCATAAGGTTATACACTCCTGACTTTCTTAACATAATATAACAACATGATATTAGCCGCCGGGGACTCTTCATGCTCATGGACGCTAGAATGGCTTAAACCGCTCTCACACACACAGTACACACACACAAAACCACTACAGCACACACACACACACACGAAGAGGTGATGTGCTTATAGACAACCTTACATTCAACTCAGCGCATCCTCAACAACCGAAATAAACCTATTGTCCTGACCTTTACAAACATTTTTAAGAACCCCATTTCCCCTGACATTTCTTTTTACAACAAAAATCAAATACACAACAACTTAAAATAAAAAAAAAAATGCCCCTTCCTCAGATCACACTAAAAGAATACTTATCACCAAACTTCAACAAAAGCACACTATACACAGTATCCTTTAAAATAGCATACAGTTATTGCATAAAACAACTGACATGTTTATGCACAGACCTTATGAACAACACTTTACACCTAACATTTTACCCTCTTCCTCAAAGAAATCAAAAAAAAAAAAAAAAAAAAAAAAAAAAAAAAAAAAAAAAAAAAAAAAAAAAAAATTCAATAAAAAAATCAAATTTTTAAGGCTTCTAAAAAAATAAATATCCAACATAGTTACTTAAAAATATTTCAACCCCAACTTCTCGCCAGAAAAATACACCCTTCGAAAGAACAAAAAAACAAAAACTTCCACTCAGACGCGTCTCAAAGACCAATTAAACCAAATCATAAACCTCAATAATTGAATAAATAATGTAATCAGTTCAACTCAGAATAAGAGCTGGCAAGAGTATACCCAAATGATAAACCACAAAATCAACACTAAAAATCGAACAATAAAAATTATTCAAACTTCACACACTCAAAACAATAAAATTCCTAGCCCAAAAGAAACAATGCAATATTCTTATGTCAATAGCTATTTCAAAAATTAAGCCACAACCACAAACAAACCGCCACAAACCCTATAAAGCCACCCACAAACCACCACAATCCGCCTCTAATACCAAATAATTTAAACGTGCTCAAAAAGTTGAAAACCAATGAAGAAGACCCCCCTTATTTCTCCCATAAAAGACTCCCCCAACAATATACTCAAAACTCCCAGCAGTAATGCCTCGACCATATAGTCCAATATCCGCACCCTCAAACACATACGGAACCAACACATAGGAACATTCGTCCACCTTTATGGGTAACACTGCACACATAATACCAGTAAATTTTAGAACCAAACAAAACCACCAAAAATAACAGTTTCTTATAGACCTAAATATAAAAAATTTTCTCAATAATCAAGTAATCTCTTGAAAAACTAATCTTCAATAGAATTTTAACCCATAGTTCCTCGATATCAGATTCAGAAACATGACTTAGCAGAAAGCCACGTTGCTGCCCCTCTTTCTAACCGATTTAACCCTAACACTATTCTCACGGTTTTAATCCACAGCTTTTCCCCACCTCAAAAGTACCCTGCCGTAGTAGCAATGACATCAACAAGGTATGATACAGAGAGATATAGCTAAAATAGAACAGTCTTGAAAAAGGTTCATAGCCATCAAAAGACAAAAAAAAAAATAATATATATCCTCCTAAGTCCGGTCGCACAGCCAGAGTCATCCAAGGACAGCCGCAACTCCTCCCACCACATGCAAATTATACAATCTCCTATAAAAAATACATAATAGCTAATGCTGATTGATCTAATAATCAACAGCAGCAAAATCCGTGTCTATACAACATACAATGTGGAAAGAACTGCCTCAAACTATGTAATTCAACTGGAGCAGTAGCTAAACACAAAAATAATATATTGTGTACTTAATAACATAAAACCAAACGCTACATCCTAGGTTTTGACGCTTTGACACAATATGACATTCACACCCCAAACTCAACAATATCACACTTCAACAGAGAAACACATCAACTAAAATTGGCTCTGAAAAAGCGCTAAACTGTCACAAATTTTAGTAAAAAAAAGAAACCCTCAAAATCACATACCGACAATATCTCCGCCCAGCTCCCACCCACCCCAAATTTTGGGGCTCCAAATATTTACAATCAACTTATTCAAGTAAATTAAGAAACAAGTACAAAACAAATCTCTCCGTATAATAACACGCTGCCTGCCTTCCCTCGACAACCATCCATCATCTACTAACTTGAAAAAAAATTCTACCCCTCTAAAAGCCCTCCTTTAAATGATATGCAGTTACAGAGGTTTCACAGTACAATCACTTCCATTCTAATCCACCCTCCCTGCATAAACATTACACAAACCCCCCACATGCTTGGAGGAAAAACTACACAGCATTATACTACTTTTAACCTATAACAACAACGCCTTCCCTCTCTCAACCTACTAGATAACCACTATCTTTTAAACATACGCCTACCTAAAATAACTTTAAAGAACGATATCCCGCATACCAAAATAAACT
>JABUQX010079862.1:0-2500 GCA_015478945.1 Trachelipus rathkii
GGGAAAAACTTATGAATACACCTTTTTATGCTCCATCTTTCGGGGTGAAAATTGGGCTCCACGCCCCCCGAAGCAAAGTAATTGGGCGCTCCTTTCCGCTTATCTTATATGCATCAATCTGCTAAAGGCTTCAATATCGGTACTATTCATTCCATTTGGGACCGTAGGGATAAATATATAATAGGGAATATCACTCAAGGTAGTACGTGGACTAAGTCATATACGGGGCTCCCGAACTATCGTTGTGATCGACTATTTATACCAATTAAGTGATGGGTATACCAGGGAGAAAGTAAGTATTAAGTATAAGATTTATATATAATATTATATATTAATATATTATAATATATTTAATTATTTAATATATTATATATTATTATTATATTTTATATATATTAATATAATATAATATTATCTAATATATTAATATATATATATATTAATCTTATATAATTTATAATATATAATAATTATATATATATTAATATAATATTATTATTATATATATATAGTTGCATTTGTTTATATGTTTGTGGTTGGTAGTAATTTTATTTAGAAGAGAAGGTTAGTGTATTTACTGCGCCAGAAAGCTCTTAACCCATACTAATAACGTTATATGGAAGGTGTTAATTAAGTTTTTAGTAAGTGAAATTAGGTAAATGAGAGGTCATTTTTTATTAGTTTTAACCATATTATATATATATATATATATTATATATATTATATTTATTTTAATTATAGGAATAATCGATTTTTAAAGTAAATTATTTGAAGTATTTTTTTATAATTATTTAGTAAAAAATTATTAGTTTATATATAATTGTAAGTTTGATTAGGGGTTAATACGATTATAAAACCTCCCGATAAGAATTATTTCTGTGTGGTATTCTTTTTGGTCGAGTGCAGGTTATGATAATAGAACTATATATTATTTGGTGATGAATAGGAATGAAATATTAATGGTTTATAATAGCTGTATTTTTTAAGATAAGTATATAAGTGGATATAAGTTATGTGGATCAAATATAACGTATAAAAATCAAATTTCAAAAAATTCAGAAAATCTGTGTCTATTATGATGGTGTTAATTTAGGTGGATGGACGCAAGATTTTAAATATTGTTATTTTAAGTTATGGACTTTTATCTTAACAACTATATAAAAGAATTATATATAGTAGTATGAGGAGAAAAAGTAATAGGATTATAAATAAGGTAAGATAAATAGGATTTAGTAGTTGTTAGTGTATATATAGTTGGTTAGTTATATTTGTATTGTAGGTAGGCTTTGAAATAGAATCAAAAGTCATTTATATGATATATCGATATGTAGTAAAGCGTTAGTTAGTAAGATTATATAAATAGAGGACGAAAATGAAATTATTTAATATTAATAGCGGAGTGAGACTAGGTTGTGTTATGTCTAAAACTGCGGATTTGTCATGCAATGGGCAATTATCTATATATATAATATATCTGGGTTACGGCCGCCTCAATTACAGTTAATTATATTGTGAGTGAGATGATGATTTTAATGATAGAAATTAAGAGGTTAGAGGTAGTGACGATACAGGTGAAATAGTCATACGAAATATCATAGACTCTACTACATTAAATAGAATTCCGTGTGTGCGTAGCGTTCAACAAATGAGAAACCAGTTCCCTCATCTCTGACAAATTATACGATCAATAAAAAGATAGAAACTTGAGAGATATGAAGAATTTCTGAAGGAGTTTTAGAGATCATAAAAATATTAGAAGTACGAATAAAAATAACTAAGAATAGTAATGACATACATTGATTGACTTTTTCATTTTTGAAGATGTTTTATCCGAGGAGAAGACTGCATCTCGTAGAGAAATGTAGTTGTTTTATGAAACAATGCAAGTGACTATGTTTGCCCTATCTTTTCTTAGTTTTCCAAAGGCCATACTCCTATCATCTGATCTTTGCATCTTCAAAATCCACATAAACAAACGGAAACAGAAATCAGAGAGAAAATCACAAAGAGATGGAATGATAAATATAGAGAGATGCATAGAAATACAAGAAGAAAAGCATAGAAATACAGACTATATCAAAAGCTTTGATACTCGTATGTTTATCGAAATGCGAAGAACAGATTTTTCAAAAGTCAGTGAAAGGGAAAAGAAGATTACCAGTTGAGTGTTCCTTAGGAACACATATTTGAGAAAAAACTATAAGGATTAAAATGTTACCAATGTTAAGGAAAGATTCCAAAACTTTAGAAAGAACAGAAGTTAGTGCGATATAATGATAATTTAAAGGATTACAAAGGAATTCTATTTGTTTTAGCTAATGTGGAATTAGCTGTCTTTGCATCATTAAGGAAAAGGTAACGTTGTTAGGCAGGTAGAGGGGAAGCAATTCCTAAAGCAAAGGTTTTACAGCTACAAGAGTTATACTAAGCTTGGATATAGCAAAAATTCTTACTTATAAAAAGTTATAATATTGAGAATGAATTATTTTAGGTAGGAGGT
>JABUQX010079862.1:12500-34802 GCA_015478945.1 Trachelipus rathkii
AAAATAAATGTTCAAACTGCTATTTAATTCTTTTACATTTTAACTTTTCTTTTTTGAAACTTATTATCTTTCGATTAACAACCAGTAAGTTTCCGTAAATGTAGACTTGCTGATAAATTAACACAATCACAAGAAAACTTCTAAACAGAATCTTATTGGAAAATATCGCAAGCAAATTTACTTATAATGTTGACATTTATTCCATCATTAAGCTGCATTTTACTGTGCTATGTGATAGACCAATTTAATGCTAACTTACTTGTAGAATCCTATAGGTTTTAACGAACACTTCTCCCCACCCCCCTCTTCCTATTTCAAAATCTCAATTCAGGTTTCAAAGATACGCTATCAAAGTAGTAGTAGTGATGGATAACTCTCTCTCCATAACATTACAGAAATTTTAGAACATACTAAAGTAAAGTTTCTTTGCAGAATTTTCTGAAAAATAATCTGGTCAAATTATGAATTTGTTAACGTTTTTTTTTTGCTTTGATAAAAAATATTAGTGTTTTGCGATTGAAATGCATTTCAAAAGCAGAACAAGCGTAAATTAGTTATAGTTTTAGTCTGTTTTAAGCAAGCCATTAATTATTAGAAATTTCAATATTTGTTGACTTATAAACAAGACTTGTTTCTTATGAATATGATTGCATTATACGGATAACGAATTATTATTTCTATTACGCTTTTGTCTTAATTTCACATTTTCATTTAGACCTTTAACAGCGTACGAATTTTTCCTAGATTTCAACTTTGAAATTATTTTGAGTCTATAAAGCAGTTTTTAACGGGATTTTTAGCATTTGAAAATGGGATGTGGTTTGTTTCCAGAAACGTCAGGAAAAGGATTGGAATGAGTTTTCTGGCTTTTCTTAAATTGACGTTTTTTAATGAAATTTCAGATATTTGTTTTTTAATATACAAAATATTTCATAGTAGTTGAAACCTGTTTTAAAAAATTTTAAATCTTCTAAATTACGCTGTTTTCGTTAAATTGTTGAGCTTACAAATTTAGGAAGTCTTGTAAAAAGTCGAATTTTCCTTATAAAATTCTCAACATTTGATCATTATGTTTGGTATGTTCTTAATTTCGAGTTTTTAACGGAATTTTTAGCATTTTTATAGAAATAAGTTTTTTTTATTGAACATGCGAATTTGCAAATAAACAGAAAAGCGAATGTTGTTATTTTTAGATATGATTTCATATTATTTGTTTTCTATTACCATAGTTTCATTCGTTGTGAAAGCTGTTTTAATAAACATTTTTAACTTTCAAAGATTACGTTTCTTCCTCTAATTGTTCATTACATTTAGAACTCTTTAAGCTTTACGCATTTTTTTCCTAAATTTCAACATTTGAAACTTATTTATGTCTTTTGTTTTATTTCATTTACGAGAACATTGATTTTTAGATTTTGAAGAAAAAACTGATTTCAGTTGAAATGCATATTTCAAACGGCAGAAACGTCGAATTTGCTCATAGTTATCACGTGTCTTAAATTGACGGTTTTTTAATGAAATTTCTAATATTTGTTTTTACTATACACATATTTCAAGTAGGTAGTGAAAACTGTTTGTATATCTTAATTTTCATACTCTAAAATTACGGCTTTTTTTCTTAAATTCTTTACAGATTGGAATTCCTTTGTCCGATTTTTCCCAACATGTTTGAATTTTACAATCTATTTGATAAATTCGCATAACAATTAAGTATATTAACTCTGGCCCACTTCTTTCGTCTCACGCTCAGCATTGAACAATAAGCATTGACTTCATTCGACTGCAATGTTCAAAAAGAGAAAAGCGATGTTGTTAATCGTTCAGGTGTTCTTAAAATTTGATTGTTTTTATGACATTTCAAATTCTGTTTGAAGTTCACAACACTAGTTTCCACACATAGTTTGTGAAAACCCTGTTTTACCATAAACTTTTAATTCTACGAATTACGCTTTTTTCATTAATTTTTACGAGTTACGCACATTCTTAGGGAACTCTTTTAAACAGTACGATGTTCCTTAAATTTCAAACTTTGCCATTCCTGGTATCTTTTCTAGAAATCTAGAGTTTTAACGGCGAAGTTTCGACCATTTTCAAAAATATTATGTGTTTACTAGAATGCTCAATCTCAGATGAGCGAAAAAGCGAATTTGGTTATAGTTTTGGTCGTCTAACTGTACGTTTTTTCTATGGAGAATTTTCAAATTGCTTTTTAGTTTGCTACCTAAACTCGTTTTCACCTTAGTTAGCTAAAACTCTTTTAATTAAACAAATAATTTAACTTCGTAAAAGTGACCGTTTTTTTTATTTTGTAGCTCATTTAATAATTTTAGCAACCTTTAAAGTACCGATTCTTGTCTACATAGTGCTTCAACATTGGAAATTAGTTGAATAATTCTTAGTATTGAGTTACTTTAAACGCGGATTTTCTAGCATTTGAAAACACATTATGTGTTTCTTTTGGAAAATGCACATTTATCAAAGCAGAAAGCGATTTGTTAATTTCCCGTTTTGGAACTGTCTTTAAATTGATGTTTTACGTGAAATTTCAATCATTTGTCTTGTACGCTATTACAAATATTTCATTAGATGTTGTGAAAACCTGTTATCCCTTACAGAACAAATTTTGAACCTTCAAACTGGGTAATGCTTTCCCGTGTCAGTTCTCTAGACATCATTAAAGGCTTCAACGATATCTGTCCCTAAATTTCAACTTTGGAAAATTATTTCGGTAATTCCTTAAAATTGTCAGTCTCTGTAGTCTTCTTTACCGGTATTTTCAGCATTTTGAAAAAGCTGACTGTGCTCTTCATTGATTAACTGCTAATTTACAAGCAGCACACAGCGATTGTTGTTAGTCGTTTTAGGGTGTCTTAACTTGACGTTTTCTTACATGAATTTCCATGAGTTTCGTATATTCTAAATTACCAATATTTCCTTTGTTGTGACACCGATGTTTAATAAAGTTTAAGACTTAGTCTAATTTTAAGCTTTAGTTGCTATAAGTTTAATCACATTACGATTAGCACTCTTAATAAAAATACGTACTGTCTTTTCCTATTTCAATTTGAAGATTACTTTTTGGTAATTCCTTAATGCACGCTTTTCACCGTGCCGCTTTTTGCACTTTAGATAAAATAATGTGTTGTCATTTCTGCAAACTGCCATTTCAAACAGCCAAAAGCGATCTTGCGTATGTATTTAGGTCCTTGTTTATCCTTGACGTTTTTATGGTAGATTCGAAACTTAAGTTTTAGTGTCTTAAATTGACGGTTTTTTTAACTGAAAATTTCTAATATTTGTTATTTTATTACTTTTCAATTGACCTCTTCGTATCGTAGTAGTAAATACCTGTATTTAATACAGAAATTCCGTTTATACTCTCTAAACCATACGTTTCTTCTGTATAATTTAATTAAACTTTGAACTCCTTAAAAGTACGAATTAGTTTCTCTATTCAAATTTGACAGCATTTAGTTTTAGTAACTCTTAAAATCTGAGTCAGTTCTTTACGCGGGATTTCTTCGTATGTTCGACTAAAATCACGTATACGCTGTTTCATTTCTCGAACACCTGGCACCATTTTCAAAAGCATGAACAGCGAATTAGTTCAATAGTTCTTATGCCGGTGTCTTAAATTGAGCACCTGCCCGCTTTTTTAATGAATTCTCTATTTGTTTTCTTTAACCTTATACCAAATATTTCGATTCGTTGTGAAATGTTTTAATAAAAAAATTTTAACTTCTCTAATTACGCTTTTTCTTTAAATTTCACATATACAATTTAAGATCTTAAATTCGTGTAAGGTTTGAACATTTAAGTCATTTGAAATTTATATGTAAATTCTTAAATTGTAGTCTTAAATTGGATATTGTCAGGTCAAAATAAGCTTAAATCGACTGCATTTTTCAAAAGCTGAAAGTTGATTTTCCAATTATAGTTGTGAGGTCTTTAAATTGACGATTTTTTAATAATTCATATTTGTTACATTTATCTATACCCAAAGTATTTCTGAAGGCTTGGAACCACCATTAAAAACATTATTAACTCTCTAACAAAACTGGCTTTTTCTTAACGATATATCATAGTTACATTTATACACTCCTTATGAGAGTACGATTGTTCCTTATATTTCATCTATTCTGAAATGTATATTGGGTTAGATCTTGACAATTGAGTTGTCGTTTTTACGGTTTTTCGCATTGGAAAAAAATTATGGTGCTGTTCCATTGAGAATGCAATTTTAAGAAGCAGAAAAGGAGAATTTTTATTACTTGTTTTAGGTCCCTGTCTTAATGAGCGTGTTTTTAATGAGAATTGTCACATAATTTCGTTTGTTTTAGTTCTACCAAATACTTCATCTCAGTCATTGTGAAGACTCTGTTTTCTATCAAAAATTTAATTCTAAAAGCAAATGTTAGTTTGTATTTATCACTTTACAATTTTACATGCTTATAAAAGTACGATTTTTCCTATCTTTCATCTTTTTGAACTATTTGGTCATTCCTTTAAAATGAGTTTACGGTTTTTCCTAGCATCTTGTCAAAGAATAATGTCGTTCATTCAATGCGATTTCAAAAGCAGAAGAAGATGCATAATATTAGTTTTGGCGTGGTCTTAAACGCTAGACATTATTTTACTGAAATTAAGATATTGTTTTTATATCCAAACTATTTCAATTGTTGTGGAAGCGCTGTTTTCTATAAAAATTTTAACCAAAACTTCCAAACTTACGCTTTTTCTTAAATTTTCAGCATGTTACACATGTTAGATGACTCTATAAAGTACGGATATTTCATACAAATGACTAACATTTGTAGCATATTATTTTGTAAATCTTTAACAATTTTTAGTTTTACGGGTTTGTTCTCAGCATTGAAACAATACGATTGTGTCAAGTTTCATTGAATCTCTTATTTCACAAAAAAGCAGAAAGTGAAATTTTATTGATTGGTTTTTAAGTGTGTCTTAAAGGTTGACGTTTTTAATGAATTAATCTTTGTTGTTTTATACCCAAATTTCTTAGTTGTGCATTTAGAAACGTCTTAAAAGTACGATTTTTCTAAATTTCAACATTTGAAGTCATGTCTGGTTTAAATCTTATTAAAATTTTTAACGGGATTTTTCGCTTTTGAAAAAATAATGTCGCTTTCATTGAAATCCGCAATTTTCAACCAGTCCGTACAGTAGATATTTTATTTATAGTTTTTGAGGTAGGGGAAAGAAGCACAGATTACTAAGTGAAGATTTCAATATTTGATTTATTTATTCATCCAAGTTCATTTCATTGTTTTTGAAACACGGATTTTATAAAACATGGTTAACTTCGTAAACATACGCTTGTTCTTAATTTTCACATATCATAAGTTAGAATCTCTTAAAGTACGCATGTTTCCTAATTCAGCATTGTGAATTATTTGGTAATTCTTTAACTGGTTCCTTTAACGGGATTTTCTAGCATTTGCAAAAAAGTAAAGTGTGTTTCATTTAAACTACAATTCAAACGAACAGAAAAGCGATTTGTATAGTTTCGGTAGTCTGCTCCTATGCTGTTTCGAACTTAATAATCTTTCAGAGCCTGTCTTTAATGACTCGTTTTTTAATTTGACAACGTCCAATTTTCTGTTTTTACTTATACAATACTTTTCATTGGACTGTGAAAACCATTCTTAATAAAAAAAAGTTACTTCCTAAAACTTGAGCGTTTTCTATAATGATTTTCACATTATAAGTTGAATCTTCCTTGAAGTACTGAGTCCTGTTCCAATGCTTCAAATTTTTGAAAATATTGCGTATTCTTTAAAATTGAGGTTTTTTTCAAGCGGCCGGTAAATTTTTGCTTTCGCTCAAACATATGGTTGCGTCATTGAAATGCATTTCGTATAAAAGCAGAATGAGGCGAATTACGGTTAAGCTAGTTTACGGTGCTTCAAGGATCGCACGAACTTTTTTAATATATTCTTAATATTTGGTTTTTCGTCTACGCCACAATATCTTCATTAGTTCGTGAAACCAGTTTAATAAGAATTTTAAGCTTTAAAATGCGCTTTCTTAACTTGATTCACATTACACCAATTTCACTCTCTTAACAGTACGGATTTTTCCTAAATTCAACATATTTGACAATTATTAGTCAGGTAAGCTTCTTTATAATTGAGTTTTATTAACGGATTATTTTTCGATTGAAAAGATAATGTTTTCTTATGAAATGAATTTTAAAGCAGAAGAGGACTTTATTAATTGTCTTTAGGTGCCGCACCAGCCTGCTCTTCAATTTGACGTTTTTTTAATTGAATATCTTTCCCCAATATGTCTGTTTTAAGCTATTACACAATTATTTCCATATAGTCTGTGAAAAGCTGTCCTTAATAAAAAACTCTTTAGCACCTCAACAATACGCTTTTTCTTAATTTTCACTTACAATTTACGACTTCGCTTAAACAGTTACGATTTATCCTAATTTCAACATTTGAAATTATTTCGCTAATTCGCTTAAAATGACCGCTTCGACTCGTCTTGTACTTCAGCATTTGAAGCAAGGATAATGTGTTTTCCATTGAAATGCAAGTTTCACTAAAAGCGCCAGAAAAAGGAGAGAAGTTTACATATTTGTTTTAAGAGTGTCTGTTTGTGCTCGTAAAATCAAGAGAATCAATACTTTGTTTTTTACTGCTACGCTTACAAATATTTCATTAGTTGTTCGAAAACCATGCTTTTATAAAAATTTAACTTTTAATATACGCTGTTTCTTTACATTTTCACATTTCAAATTTTAGAACTCTTAAACGCGATATTTTCTGAAATTTCAACATTTGAATTATTTGGTAATTTTAAATTGAGTTTTTTACGGGTATCTATTAATTATGAAATAATGTGTTTTAACTTATTCAAAGCAGAAAAGCGAATGTATTATTAGTTTTAGGTGTCTCAAATTGACGATTTTAATTGAAATTTCAATATTTGTTTTTACGCTTTTTTTTTATATTCATTGTTGTCGAAATTCATGTACTATTAAAAGTACGATTTTTTCCTAAGTTTCAACATTTGCATTATTTTTGTGTGTAACATACTAATTAAATTTGAGGTTTTAACCTGTGGCGCTATCTTCAGCACCTTTGCAGACAAATATGTGTTTCATGAAATGCAAATTTTCAAAAGCTGAAAAGTGAATTTATTATAGTTTTAGATGTCTAAATTGAAGTATTTTAATGAAATTTCAATATCTGTCTTTTACCTGGTATTTTTTACAATATATTCATTAGTTTGACAATACCGTTTAATAAAGAAGAAATTTTAACTTCTAAATTACGCTTTTTCTTTAACTTTTACATTACAAAATTCTAGAACTCTTAAAGTACGATTTTCCTAAATTTCAGCAGCATTTAAATTACTTTGTTTCTTAATTTGAGTTTTTTATACGGGATTTTTGAATTTTGAAAAATAGATTGCTGTTTTCATTAAAGGAATACAATTTCGAAAACAGAAAGCGATTCCTGTTTCATTATGTTCTCATGGTGTCTTAAATTGACGTGATTTAATGGTTATTTCATATTGTTTTGTTATATATACCAATGTTTCATTAGATTATGAAACCTGTTTTGAATAAAAAAATTTTACTTCTAAAATTACGCTGTTTTCTTAAATTTTCACCATTACCAATTTTACGACACTCTTGACGGTACGATTTTTCCTTATAGGATTTTTCAAACAGTTTGGAAATTATTTGTCGGTATTTTCTTAACGCATTTCGCAGCTTCTATTAAACGGATTTTTAGCATTGGCCAAACATAATGTGTTTGCATTAGACCAATGAGATTTCAACAACAGACAGCAAAAGAGAACTAGTTAATAGGTCCTCTGTAGCGCTGACTTAAATGACGTTTTTAATGTATTCATTCATTTGTTTTTTAGTATACAAATTTTCAGTAGTTGTGAAAACCAGTTTAATTAAAAATTTTAACTTCTAGAATTACTTCTTTTCTCTAAATTTTTCACTACAATTTAAAGTTGTCTTAAAAGTACCTGATTTTCCCTAAAATCCTTCCACACATTTGCATGAATCTTAGGTTAATTTTTAATATGATTGTTTTTAACCGGTTTTTTCGAGCATTTGAAGCAATATGTGTTTCACTTGAAATGGCGGAATTTGCAAAAGCTTGAAAGTGGAATTATGATTAATAGTTGTTAGATGTTAAATGCGTTTCTTTTAACTAACTTTCAACTATTGTTTATTATATCCATAATTTTCATTGAATCTTTGAAACCTGTCACTCTTATAAAACAAATTTACTTTCTAAATTAGTTTTTCTTAAATTTTCTCAGATTACCAAATCTTGAATCTTAAGTACGATTTTTCGTCTATTTACACATTGTTGAAATTATTGTAATTTTGTTTATAGATGTTTTCTAACCGTTTTTCAGGCCATACTTAAAATCGATATGTCGGTTTCTATTGACATGCTATTCGTAACAAGCAGAAAGAGATTATTCAATTGTTTTATGGTGCTCGTGTACATTGACGTTTTTTACTGAATAATTTCAATATTTGTTTTCATATTTACGTATACCCATATGTCACATTAGTTCGTGAAAACGTGTTTTAATTAATAAATTTTAACTTTACAAATTACGTATTTTCTTAAATTTGTCACCATTATTCACAATTTAGAACTCTGTAAGTACGGATGTTTTTCCATAACTTTCAACATTTGAAATTATTTTGGCTAATTCTAATGAGATTCTTGTAACAGGTATTCAGCATTTTGAGAAAGATAATGTGTATTTCATTGGAAAATGCGATTTCACGAAGCAGAAAAAGATGAAATATTAGTTTTAGGTGTCCTTAAATTGACAATTTATTTAATGATAAATTTCAATACTTGGTTTTTATCTACACAACATACTTTCATTAGCTTGCTGAAAACTCGTTAATAACACAAAATTTAACTGCTTAGGAATTACGCTATTTTCTTAAATTTTCAACAATTACAAATTGTTAGGCTATTATTATTGTCTGGTGTACACTTAAAATTTAGATTATTTTACCTGCTTTAATTTCAATTTTGTATTTTTCAACGGTGATTTTCTTTTTTTGTAGAAAATATGATGTTCATTGAAATGCTATTTCAAAAGGCAGAGTAAGTAATTTATATAATAGTTTTAGTGTTCTTAAATTGACGTTTTTAATGAATATTTCATATTTGTTAATTACAATATTTCATTAGTTGTGATATTCTGTTTTCTTAAAGGTTCGATTTTTCCTAATTTCAACATTTGAATTGATTTGGTTAAATCTTAATTAAATTGAGTTTTTACGGTATCTTTCAGCATTTGAAAAATATAATGATCTATATATTTTGATAATTCAATTTCATATCACTGAATAAAACTGAAGTTGATACATTTGTTAGACTTCTTACAATTGGACGTGTGTTTTTTCTATAAAATTTCAAATTTGGATTTTTATTACCAAATAATTTCAGTAGTTTCTTTGAAAGTTTTAATAAAAATTTAACTTTCTTAATCTAACGCTTTTTCTTAAATTTCACAATTAATCAAATTTTGAACTCTTACAAAATAGGATTTTCCTAAATTTCCAACATTGAATTATTGGTTTAATTCTTAAAATTGAGGTTATAACGGTATTTTCAGCTTTTGAAAAAAAAATTATTGTGTTTCTTGAAATGCAATTTTAAAAGCAGAAGGAGATTTATGGAAGTTGAAGGTGTCTTAAATGACGTTTTTAATGAAATTCAAATTATGAGAGTTAAAGAGATATACCAATTATTTCATTAGTTGTGGAAAACTGTTTTAATAAAAAATTTCTGAACTTCTAAGACATTACGCTTTTCTTAACTTTTTCACATTACAAATTTGTTTCACTTTAAATTCTGATTCTCATATTTGAACACTTTCCTTTTTGTAATTAAGATCTTAAATAAGGCTTTAAATGCTGATTTTTCAGCATTTGAACAATAATGTGTTTCCATTGAAATTGCTATTTCAAAAGCAGAAATGTGATTTATATTCAGTCTTATATGGTGTCTTTTAAATTTGACGTTTTACATGAAGAATTGCAACTATTGTTTCTCGTATTAAGTACAATATGTGCTTCATTAGATTGTTGTAACACCATGATGGTTATACAAAAAATTTTAAATCTTCATAAATTTCCTTATTTTTCATAACATTTTCCTTTACAAATTTTGAACTCTTAAAGTACGTATTTTGTTCCTAAATTTCCAACTCTAACTTGCATTCTGTCTGAAATCTTAAAATTGATCAAACGATGAAATCTACTCAGAAAATTGAACAGAATAATGATGTATGGCCATCTGATATGATTTGTAAAAAAGGACAGAAAGAAACACTATACATTGTACTATTAGGTAAGTCTCTAATGACGTTTCGTTTTTTCACATGAAAACTCTTCATAGCTTTGTTTTTCCATCCATAGAGTCCAAAGTAGTTTTCTATCTAGTTCTGTGAACAACCGTGTTCTTTATAAGCAATATTTTACTTCTAGAATTAGCGTTTTGCTTACAATGTTCAATTGTCATAAAATCTTGACGAGCTCCTTAAAGTAGAGTTTTTCTAATTTCAGACATTTGAACATCTATTTCGGTAATTTCCTTAAACAATTGGTTCTTTAAACGCGCATATTTTCCAAGCCCTTTGAAACTCCTTTGGCTTCTCTTTTTAATCCATTCAATTAAAGTATTTTCGTTACAAGCGGCATCTTTGGATTAACTAGTTGTTCGGGATGTCTTAAATCTGACGTTGTTTTTAATGAAATTTCCAATAGTTTGTTTTAATATACCCAAATATTTCCAACGTTTTAATAGACAAAGTACTAAATACAAATTTAACTTTCAAAGACCATACGCTTTTTCTTAATTTGTCACATTACAAATTTTGAATCTTACAAAAGTACGATTTCTCTCCTAAAGCTTTTCATACATATGTGCAATTATGATTGTGTAAGTCTCTAATTCGAGTTTTAACGCTATTTTCAGCATCTCAGAAACATATACATGTCGTTTCATCTGAAATGCTACTTTCAAGAAGCCGCAGAAGTGAACTTCTTAGTTAATGTTTAGGGATGTCTCTACATTCACAGTCATTTTTAATGAAAATTTCTATATTTTGTTCTTCTATATACCAAACCAATATATTCTTAGCTTATTGACAAAGCCAACTCAACGGTTTTAATAAGAGTAATTTAACTGCTAAATTAGGCTTATATTCTCCTAAAATTTTCTACACATTACAAATTTAGAATCTTAAAAGTATGATTTTCTTAAAAAAACAACCATTCTGAAATTTAGATTCGGTAATTCTTTAAACGTTGACAGTTTTAACGGTTCTCCTAGCATTAGAAATCAACCAATAATGTCGTTTTCCAATGAAAACTACACCTTCAAAACCTAGAAATGCGAATTTGCGGTTATACTTTTACACGGTTGTCCTTAAATTGGACGTTTTTTACATGAAATTTCAAATATTTGTTTTTTTTTATATATCAAATACTTCATTAGATGTGAAAACTTGTTTTAATAAAAAAATTTAGCAGCTTCTAAAATTACGCGTTTTTTTAATTAATCTACATTTACTATTACTACTACAAATTACAGTAGTTAGTAACGTCTCTCTTGGTAGAAGTTGGATTTCTTACTCTAATTTTCAACATTTGAAATATTTATGCGGGTCATGTTCTTAAAATTGCTCAACAGTTTTAACGAGATTTTCATGCTTTTTGCAAAAATAATGTGTCTCTCTTCGAAATGCACATTTGCAAAAAGCAGAAAGCGATTAGTTCAATAGTTTTTAGGTCGACTTACATTGATCGTTTTTGTTAATGGACATTGTTAATATTTGGTTCTTATACATTATACCAAATATTTCATCTGTTGTGAAAACCCTTGTTTTCACTAAAATCTTTTAAACTTTCTTGAATTACGCTTTTTCTTAAATTTTTCAGCATTACAATTTAAAACTCTTAAAAGTACGATTTCTTTCTAAATTTCAACATTTGAAATTAACTTCTGTCAATTCTTAAAATTGAGTTGTTTAACCGGTTATTTTATCAGCATTTATCGAAAAATTATGTGCTGGTTTCGCATTCGCAAATGCCAATTTCAAAAGCTGACTGAAGTGCATTTCCTTCATGAGTCTTTCAGATGTCCTTTAAACTTGACAGACCGTTTTTGTAAACATACATTTCAATATTGTTTTACTACTACTCAAATATTCTTAGTTCTTGCAAACCCTGGTTTTAATAACACAAATATTAACTTTTAAAATTAACGCTTTTTCTTAAATTGTCACATTACAAAATTTAGAACTCTTATAAGTAGGATTTTTCCTAAATATTCATATTTGAAATTATTTGGATAATCTTAATTGAGCTTTTTAACGGGTACTCTTCGCGATTTGATCAATATGTGTTCTCATTGCAATGCTTATCCCTTCTAAAGAAGCAGCAAAACGAGATGTATTATTGTTTTACGGTGCTTAAATGAACGTTTTTCTATGAATTTCAAATATTGTTTCTACTATACAGAATATTTCATATTTAGTTGCTAATATAGCTTTTAATAAAATTTTGAAGCTATCCTCATGAAAATCTAACCACTTCTACATTACAAATATTAGAACTTATTAAAAGTACGATATTTTCCTATCTTCTACATTTGATAAATCTATTTCGGTTATTCTGTCAACCAACTTGAGTTTTTAACGGTTAGTCTTTCAGCATTGGAAAAGCGATAATGTGCGTGTTTCATTGAGTAATGCGACTTTCAAAAAGCAGAAAGAACGTTTAATCATTGTTCCTTAGCTGTCTTAACGATCTAGAATTTTTTAATGAATCTGTCAGATATTTGTCCTTTTACTATACAAAACTATTTCACTTTAGTTGTGAAACACCTGTGTCTTATAAAAAACTTTACTTCTAAAATTACGTTTTTGCTTTAATTTTCACATTACAAGTTTTAGACCTTCTTCAAGTACGATTTTTCCTTAAATTTCACACACTCTTGCAGTTATTTTGGCTAATTTACACACTTGGATTTGTTAAACGGTATTTTCAGCATTTTGAAAAAATAATGCGCCAATGGTTTCATTGAAATTGCATTTCAACAACGCGCAAGTAAGATTTTTTTAATGTTAGGGTAGTCTTATTAAATTTGACCCCGTCTCATATTTATGAACTTCCAATATTCTGTTCATTTACATACTACCCAAATATTCATTAGTTTGTGAACTTTAGATCTTAAAGTGACGATCTTTTCTAATTTGAAGTCACTTGATCTTATTTGGTAAATCTAACATTAATTGGAGGTTTTTCCTTAGCCGTCAAAGCGGGTACACCGTCAAATATCCATAATGAGTTTCTCACTGTTGGGGGGAATTTCTCCCAGCTGTTCCCCTTGATTTATTCTGAGTTTTAGATGTCTGCAAATTGACCGTTTTCTTTAAATAAAATTTCGCAATATTTGCTTCTTTAGACCTGTATACCAAGGTATTTCGATTAGTTCTGAAAACACGTTCTTTCATACAAAACGATTTATTCTAAATTACGGTTTTTCTCTAAATTGTTACTTACACATTTAGAACCTCTATCTAAAATCGATGTTTCCTAAATTTCAACATTCTCGAATATGTGGTTAATGTCTCTAATAATCCTTGTGTTATTTACGGCTACATATTTTTCAACGATTTGAAACAATTATTGTGTATCTCGTTGAAATGCAACGTCTTCTAAAAGCAGAAAAGGAATTTATTAATAGTTTTAGCAGGAATAGTGAAGTTTTCTTTAATGAAATTTCTACTATATTTTGTTTTTATGATACAATTTTACTTAGTTGTTTGCAAGCCCTGTTTTAAATAAAACAATTCTTTAACTTTCTTAAATTACGCTTTTTCCTTGAATTTTCAAATTATACAACTTGGAAGAAGAGTAAAAGTACGGATTTTTCATTAATTGCAACATCTTGCAATTCTTGTGGAACCTCTTAAAATTGCAGTTTCTTAATGTATTCTTGCACGCATTTGACAAAAATAATGTGTTTCAATCTCGGAACATCGCTATGTTTGCAAAAAAAGCAGACCACAAGTGAGTTATTATTGTCTTTAGGGTGTCTTCGAACACTCTCGACGTTTGTTTAATGCAATCTTTCAACTATTTCGCTTTTTACTTACCACATATCGCTTTCCACTAAGTCTGTTGAACCTGTCTTTAACAAACCAAATGCTATCTACTATAACATTACGCTTTGTGCTTTTCTCTAATTTTCTACATTACCCAATTTCCTGAGAACTTCTCTAAGTAACGATTTTCCTAATTTTTAAATTTGAAATCTATCTTGTTAAATCTCAATTGAGTCTAATACGGGTCATGTTTCACTGCATTTTGAAAAAATATGTGTTGCATTGATGCACATTTCACAACAGCAGAAGAGTAACTTATTGTTTAGGCCTGTCTTAATTGACGTTTTTTAATGAAGATTTCATATCTTGTCTTTCTATTTACCACAATTATTTCATTTCGACGCCCTCTTAAAAGTTATCAAAAAATCTTTAACTTCTTAATTACGCTTTTTCTTTAAATTTTACATTACAAAATTTAGAACTCTCTTAAAAGTACGTATTTTTCCTAAATCAACATTTTGTATCTTATTTGGTAATTCTTTAAACTGAGTTTTTTTGAACGGGGTATTTTCAAGCATCTTGAAGAAATAATGTGTTGTCATATGAAATGTCAATTTCAACAAACGCAGACCGGAAAGGGAAATTATTACTGTTTTCGGTTGTACCTTAAATTGGAACGTGCTTTTAATCTGAAATTTCAAATATTTGTTTTTACTATCCAAATACTTATCCTCCTTGTGAAACCCGGTTTTAATAAAAAAATTTTAACTTCTAATTTACGCTTTCTTTCTTTAAATTTTTCAAATATTACAAATTTGAGGACTCTTAAAAGTCATGCGCTATTTCTCCTATAATCGTTCAACATTCTGAATTCTTTGGCTTAATTCTTCAACATTGGTTCCTCTTAACACGGTGGTTCTCTTCCCAGACCATGGCAAGACAAGAAATACTGTCCTCTCAGTGAAGATGCCGACGTTTACAAAAGAGCAGAAATACGATTTACTTAATGTTTAGGCTCGGGTCTTAATTACGAGTTTTAACTGAGAAATTCTCATCCAAATATCTTGCTTCTTTCTAAGACCCAGCTCTTCAGGGATTCTTTCTTTTATACTAAGATCTTTAACTACAACGTTCGTCCTCTTTTCTCTACTTTCACTTTACGAATTAAACTCTTAAAAGCTACGAATTTGTTAGATACAATTTCAACATCTTTGAAATATATCGTGGTAAAGCGTCTCTTTAATTGAGTTTTATCGGATATTTTCACACGCATTGTGAAGAACATAATGGACTTTCGATTGAAATAGCAATTTCACAGAAAAGCCTGAAGTGATTTTCATTATTGAGTTTTTCTATTTTTCGAAATGCAGCATTTTTTAATGAAATTTTCCCCTATTTGTTTTGTACCGCCTATGACAGATATCCTTGCATCTACCGTTTTCCGAAAAGCCATGTTTTATTAAAAAATTTACATTCTAAAACATTTACGCTGTTTGTGTCGTACTTAAATTCGCACATTACAAATTTAGAGACTACTTAGACAGCTCACGATTTTTACCCTTAAATTTCAACATTTTGATACGTTTCTTTGACGTTAATCTTAAAATATGAGTTTCTTAACGGAGTCAATTTTTAGCATTTGAAAAAAGAATGCTGGTTTCATGTGAAATGCATCATTTCAAAAAAAAGCAGAAACCAGTGATTTTATTACTGCATTGTTAGGTGTCTTAAATGACCGCTTGTTAATACGAAATTTTAAGGAAATATTTGTTCTTTACCGTATAACCAAATAATTATTACGTGTGATAATTTTAAACTCTTAAAATTACCATATTTCCTAAATTTCAACATTGTGAATTATTTTATAAAAATAAAGGTTCTTAATTTAAAATTGAGTTTTACACGGCGTATCTTCAGCCTCTCTGAAAACAAATATGTCGTTTCATTGAATGCAAATTTCAAAAGAACGACTGAAAAGTAAGACTTTATTTACATAGTGTCTAAATGTCTCATAAATGAGAGCGTATTATGTATGAAATTTCAGATATTTAGTCTCTTCTATTAACCAATTATTTCATTAGTTTTTAAAACATCAACTTTATAATAAAAAATTTAAAGACTTCTAAAATTACGCGTTTTTTTCCCTCGATCGAAATTTTAAGAATGTAGAAATAAATGTCTAATGGAACCTGCAATCTTTACAATCATTTTGAATATATTCTTGTGTGTATCTTAAAATTGAGTTTTTACGCGGTTATTTTTTATAGCATTTGAAAAAATATTGTGTAATTCCATTGAAAATGCAATTTTTATACAGCAGAATCAGACGAGAACTTTCATAATTGTTTCTAGGTCAGTCTTAAATTGACGTTCCTTTCCTTTAATGGATTTCAAAATGTTGGTTTATTATTACGACCGAAGTATCTGTCATCTAGTTTGCTGAAAGAACCTCGTTTAATAAACATAATGTTTTAACTTACTAAAATTAGCTTTTGCTTCATCTCTTTTACTATTACAATTATCTAGACATAATCCTTAAGCAAGCTCTGATTTTGCCTTAATCATTCACATTGTTTGTTGAAAATTCATTTACCGGTATTCGTCTCTATGAGATTTCTTAAGGTTATTTTCCAGCGATTCTTGACAAATATTATGTCGTTTCAGTTGAAAGTAGCGCCATTCAAAGACCAGCGAGAAGCAGATATTACTTAATACGTTTTCCGGTCAACTGCTGTTACTTAACATTGAGTTTCTTTATGAACAGGTTCTCCACTATTTGTTTTAATACTCATGCAAGATCGATCTTTCTATTAGTTGTGAAACACGGTCCCTTTAATAAAAAATTTTTAACTTCTAGAATCTTACGCGTTTTTCTTAACCATTTCACATTTACCGCAAATTCGCGTAGAATCTTTAAAGTACGAATTTCTTTCTAGACACTTTCTACAACTTTTGAAATTTTTTCGGCTAATTCCTTAAACATTGGCAGTTCCTTTTATACGGCAGCTATTTTCTGCATTCGAACAACATATATGTTCTCACTTGAACATCAATCCACAATGCAAGAAAGGAATTTATCTATTGTCTGTCTAGGTGGTCTTAGGAACATTCGATCTGTTGATTTACATGAAACTGTTTCCAATATTCTGTTTCTTATGGCATGCCCACTCTACCCTATATCTTCATGACATAGTTTGTGACACACAGACCATGTTTTATACATGAAAAAAGCATTTGTTAACTGTCTTTAACCACAGCTATCAGGCATCTCTGCCTTTCGCCTTACATATAGTTTGTCACCGCTCTTAGGGCATTTCACCTCTCCTTACAACGTTAGCGATTCTTTCCTAAATTTCAATCTGAACATTTTATTTGGTGTATACTTCAGTCTACAAAATTGAGTTTTTTTACACAGGTTAATTTTTCAGCTATTGAAAAAAGAATGTGTTTCATTGGAAATGCAATTTCAAAGCAGAAAAGAGAATTTCGATTACTTAGTCCTTAGGTGCATCTTATCTTTTGACTAATGTTTCAATTGAAATTTTCAATTATCGGAATCTGGTTGAGTGCTTTCAGACTTTGATTAAAATAATGAGGTAGTTGATAAATATAACTATAAATCAACAGCATATTTCTAAACTGTACTAAAATTCGCTTTTCTTAATTTTACCTACAAATTCTAGAACTGCTTCAAAGTATCACGATTTTTCACTAAATCTCAACCATTTGAAATATTTCGGCTATTTCTTAAATATCGAGTTGTTTACACTCGCGTATTTTCAGGCATTTGAAAAATCTGTGTTTATTGAAATGCTATTTCAGAAGGCAGAAGCGAATTTATTAATAGCTTTTGATGTCTTTAAATTGACGTTTTTAATGAAATGTTCAATATTTGTTTATCATACCCATATCTTGATTATTTTATTGTGAAATGTTTTAGATTAAAAAATTTCAACTTTAAAATTACTATTTATTCTTATATTTCGATTACTAAGGTAACTGTCCATCAGTTACTAAAGCAATCATTTGAAATATTCTGTTAGATCTATAAAATTGAAGTTGTTACGGGGTTTTTCGCATTTTGAAAAAAAAGATTGTCATATAGAACCCACTCGCAATTTCAATAAAGCAGAAAAGAGTAAATTTATTATATGCTTTTAGGTGTCTTAAATTGCGTTTAAACGATTGACGGTTTCTTTATGAAATTTTCGTATTTGTTTTTGACTATACTGAATATTTTGTCATTGTTGTGAAACCTGTTTTAATGAAAAAATTTACTTCTAAGAATTATGCTTTTTCTTAAATTTTTTCATTCATGAAAAAACTCTATATAGGAAACTCTATAAAAGTACGATTTTTCTTCTACTAATTTCACACATATTAGAAATGATTTGGGTAAATTCGTTAAAATTGCGGTTTTTACACTGGTATTGCTTTCAGGCATCTTGGAAAAAAGGATATGTGTTTAATATGAAATGCGAATTGTTCAAAAAGCGAAAAGTAAATGTTAGTATCATAGTTTTTACGGTGTCTATAATGACGTTCTACGTTTATGAAATATATCAATAATTTGTTGTTGTAATTTACCAACATGAATTTCAATTTGTTGTGGGAAAACCCTAACATATATCATAAACATTTAAACTCTGAAATTACGATTTTTTTGCTGTAAGATCACTATAAACTATCACACAGAACTTGTACGAACTTCTTAAAAGTCACGTTTTTTTGCCTTAAATTACAATCATTTGAGATTATCTGGTGACCATCTTAAATTTGTCAGGTTTTTAAGCGGAATTTCTTACATGCATATTGAAAAGAAATTTAACTTCGTATTCTTCATTAGAAAGGTGCAATTTCATAAAAGAGCAGAATAAGCAAGAAATTATTAATTGTTTGTGAAATTCATAGTTTTCCCTAAGTCACTGCAAAAATTTATCCGATAATTTAGTTATTTTTATCCTATACCTCAAATATTTCTTATTCACGAGGTTGTGAAAGACCTGCATACTTTAATACAAAATCTTATACTATCTTAAAATTACGCGCTTTTCTCTACATTTTTCACACTAAAAAATTGACAGTAGAACTCCTCGTGAACAGTTCACGGACTTTGCTACACTTTCCACATTTGAATCAATATATCTTGTACATATCTTTGAAAACTTGCGGTTTTCCAACGCGTTCTATCTTTAACAGCATTTGAAAAAGAAGATGCTGTTCTCATGAAATTACCTATTTACAAAAAGGCTGAAAGTGAATTTAGTTAAATGAGTTTTTATGGTGGTCTATAAATTGACGGTGTTGTTTTTCAATCGAATTTTCGAAATATGTTTTTATTAACAATATTTCATTAGTTGTGCAAAATGATGTTTTAATTCGAAAAACTCTTAACTTCTTAAGATTACCCGCTTTTTCTTAATCTTTACATTACAAAGTTAGAACTGTTAAAAGTAAATAATTTTTTTATTTTCAACATTTGAATATTTATTTGTGAAACTTCTTAAAATGTGAGTTTTTAACGGTATTTTCAGCATTTGAAAAATAGTAACATACAATGTGTTTCATTGAAATGCAATGTTCAAAAAGCAGAAAATAGAGAATTTATTAATTGTTTTAGGTGTTCTTTAATAATGACGTTATTTTTCTTATGAATTTCAATCATAGTTTGTTGTTTAACCGCCTATAACCGAATATTCTCATTTAGCTTACATGAACCTGCTTTTAATAAAAAGATTTAACTTCTAAAACTTACGCTTTTTCTACGAATAATTTTCACGGATCTTACAATTTAGAATGTTTAAAAGGTGACGATTTTTCCTAAGATTTCAACTTTGAAATTTGATTTTGGTATTTCTTAGAGACTTGACGATTTTAACGGAGATTTTCATGCATTATGAAAAGTAAATATACATGTGTTTCATTGACCATGCGTCAATTTCAAAAAGCAGAAGAAGCAAATTGTGTTAATGGTGTTTACGCGTAGTGCTTAACGATGACGTTTTTGAATTGAGAAAGTTTCAAATAATTTGTTCTATTATATAGCCCGAAAGATTTCATTAGGTAGTAAAAACATTTTCGATAAATCAAAACAGTTTTACTTCTAGAAATCACGCTATTTCGTTAACATTTTAAACCTTACAAATTCTAGAATCTTAAGACAGTAGCGATTTTTCCAATAAATTGTCCAACATCTTGAATATTATATTGAAATATTCTAAAATTGTACGTGTTATTTTTCTAACGCGGGTTTTTGTTAAGTCTTTCGAAAAAAATAAATGTAGCGTTTCAGACGTTGCCCGAACTATGCATTTTCAATAAAGCATGAAAATGAATTATTCATCTAAATCAAAGGCCCACCGGTTTTATTATACATTGAAATCGTTCAATAATTGTGTTGATTACTACCTATAGCCAATATTCATTGAGTTTGTGACAAACCTGACATAGCTGTCTGTATAAAAATGAACGTTTTTAATCTCTTAAATTAATTACGTTGTTATCTTAAGATGTTTTAGCATTACAATTATAGGAACCTCATTACAAAGTAGCAGATTTTCTGTCAAACTTTCAGACATTTGAGATTACCTTCTGGTAAATTTCTTAGAATTGAGTTATTTAACGGACGCGATTTTTAGCATTTGAAGAAAATGTATTAATTGTTTCATTGAAATGCAAGTTCAAAAAGCAGAAAAGCGAATGTTGTTAGATAGTTTTTCAATGAAATTTCTTATTTGTTTTTACTACAATAATCGAATCGTTAAATTCAGAAGAATTGTATGAACTATAATAAAAATTGTTAATTTCTAAAAAAAGATATAACGGCTTTTTCTTAAATGTTTCTACGCATGATTACAAATATCTGAAACTTCTTAAAGAGTACGCTACTTATTCTCCAAACGTTTTAAACATTTAAATGTATTTGATATCATAGAAAAATTGGTAAGTTTTTAATACTGGCGATTTTTAGGTCATTTAGACAATCTACATGTGTCTTCAGTTGACGAACTGCCAAGTTTCACAAAGCAGAGAAGGCGCCATTTGTAATAGTTATCAGTGTTTTCTAATTGACGCGGTTTGTCTAATGAAAATTTCCAATATTTTTTACTATTTCAAATATTTACATTAGTTGTGAAACGCTGTATTTAACTGCAGAATCTTGCACACTTGTCAGATCCTTACAAATAAATAAGCTTTTCACTTCAGAATGGTTCTTATTACATTACATTTTACATTTTCTAAAAGGAGTTTACGATTTTTCTTAAATTCAACGTTTGAAGATTTACTTGGTGATTCTTTGTGTCACATTTTGGCGATTTTTAGCATTTTTTAAAAACATATGTCGAGTTCATTGAAACTGCAAGTTCATTAAGTCTGAATGTTGTTTGTGGTTAATGTTTCAGTGGTGTTGTTAGAATTTGGCGTTTCTTTAATGAACACTTCTCGAATTATATTGTTTTTATATACCAAATTTCTTCTTTAGTAGGTTGAACTGTGTTTAATAAAAACATTTTTGAACTGTTCTTACAAATTTACGGTTTTCTTGAAGTTCTGCAATTAGTCAAATAAACCGCAGAAACGCTATTATAAGTCCGAATTTTTCCAGAAATTTTGCAACATTTAAAAATCATTGTTGATCCTATTCTTAAATTGTGAGTTTTTAACGAGGGATTGTTCTTTGCAGTCAATTTGAAAAAATTGAGATGAGTGTTCAGTTGAACTGCAATTTGCAAAAGCAGAACAGCTAAGAGAAAGTAGTTTCAGGTGTTTTAAATTGATCGTTTTAGTTAATTCAAATGTTCATATTGTGTTTTTATCCTAGTACTAAGATATTTCATTAGTAGTGCAAGAGTTTTTTAATACAAAATTGCTTCTGACTTCTATAATTACGCATGTTTTGCTGAATTTTTCACGCACTTACAGTGATTTAGCAGCTTTTTAAAAGTTACGATTTTTCCTAAAAGAATTCACGATTTGATTGTAATTTTGGTAATTTCTAAAAATTGTGTTGCTTTACACCGTACTCTTCAGCATTTGCAAAAAAATCGGACCACTTATGTGGTTTCTTGGAATGCATCTTACAGAACCGAAAGGCGAATTTGTGATAGTTTTAAGGCTTGTCCTTTAAGATTGGAGTTTTTTAATGAAAATTTC
>JABUQX010079863.1:0-17500 GCA_015478945.1 Trachelipus rathkii
TATAAATGCGTGTTTAATTAAAACATAAAATGTTTTAATAAATTATACGTTATATGTGTAAGTGAGTGTGCGTGGGTGTGTGTGTGTGTGTGTGTGTGTGTGTGTGTGTGTGTAAATCTACTGTGTGCGAGTGTAAGTAAATCTGTGTGTGTAAATTAATTAAATCTGTGTGTGAGTGTAAAAAGTAAATCTGTGTGTGTATAAGTAAATCTGTGTGAGTGTAAGTAAATCTGTGTGTGAGGTATTAGTGTAAATGTAAGTGTCTATGGTTAAATGTAAGTATCATAGTGAATGTGTGTATAAGTATCAACAGTGAATGTGTGTATAAGTGTAAGTGTGTGTGTGACCGCATGTGTGTATAAGTGTAAATGTAAGTGTCTATGGGTAAATCGTAAGTGTCATAGTGAATGTGTGTATAAGTGTCATAGTGAATGTGTGTATAAGTGTAAGTGTGTGTGTGTGTGTGTGTGTGTGTGTGTGTGTAAATCTGTGTGCGAGTGTAAGTAAATCTGTGTGTGTAGGTAAATCTGTGTGTGAGTGTAAGTAAATCTGTGTGAGTGTAAGTAAATCTGTGTGTGTGTAAGTAAATCTGTGTGTGAGTGTAAGTGTAAATGTAAGTGTCTACGGGTAAATGTAAGTGTCATAGTGAATGTGTGTATAAGTATCATAGTGAATGTGTGTATAAGTGTAAGTGTGTGTGTGTGTGACCGCATGTGTATAAGTGTAAATGTAAGTGTCTATGGGTAAATGTAAGTGTCATAGTGAATGTGTGTATAAGTGTCATAGTGAATGTGTGTATAAGTGTAAGTGTGTGTGTGTGTGTGTGTGTGTGTGTGTGTGTGTATGTGTGTTCTAAATAATAACAATAGGCATGAAGTAAATAACACTAAGTATAATAAAAATAATAAAAATAAAATAATAAAAATAATAAAAATAATAATAAAAATAAATAAAAATAATAATAAAAATAAATAAAAAGTATTAAAACAAAATAAAAAACATAATGTTAATAAATATATGAGTTAAAGCAGTAAAGCAGAAAGTTAAAACAGTAAAGCAGAAAGTTAAAGCAGTAAAGCAGAAAGTTAAAGCAGTAAAACATGAGTTAAAGCAGTAAAACACGAGTTAAAGCAGTAAAGCAGTAAAACAAAAGCATACTAATCCCCCCTTGGTGTTAGGTAACACCTCTATTGATTTACTGATTTGCTGCTTAAGTATGTAATGTTAATGAATATGTGAGTTAAAAGCGGTAAAAAATATGAGTTAAAACAGTAAAACATGAGTTAAAGCAGTAAAACATGAGTTAAAGCAGTAAAGCAGTAAAACAAAAGCATACTAATCCCCCCTTGGTGTTAGGTAACACCTCTATTGATTTACTGATTTACTGCTTTAAGGTATGTAATGTTAATAAATATGTGCGTTAAAGCAGTAAAACATATAAGTTAAAACAGTAAAACATGAGTTAAAGCAGTAAAACATGAGTTAAACAGTAAAGCAGTAAAACAAAAGCATACTAATCCCCTCTTGGTGTTAGGTAACACCTCTATTGATTTACTGATTTACTGCTTTAAGGTATGTAATGTTAATGTTTTTAATAAAATTTCGTACAGTTGTAGTAAAATAAAATGTTTATATATCTTCTTACATACAATTTTTTAAAAATTTATAAATTAAAAAGTATTAAGTAAAAAGTATTAAGTAAAAATAATGTTAATAAATATATGTGTTAAATAATAGGTCTGTAATGAGTTACAGTTTTAGGTTCGCGAAAATGTTTTTAATAAAAATGTTTAAGTATGAAATAAAAATGAATGACCAACAAAATTGAGCTTCGAGTGTGTGAGTGTAAGTGTAAGTGTACCTGTGCGTGTGAGTGTAAGTGTATATGGGCTAGTGTAAGTGTCTATGGCGAGTGTAAGTGCTTATAAGTGTTATAAAAATACTAACTCATAGTAGGAAGCATTCTAGCAGATTGTAATGTACACCATTCGGTTCCTCATACCTTATTACCTATGGGTAGACACCCATATTAGGGCTATTCGGGGCTCAGGGAAGGCTAGAAAAGGCTTGAAAAAAGTGGCACTCAGTTGGCACTATGTGGCACTCACTTGGCACTATGTGGCACTCACTTGGCACTCATTGGCACTCACTTGGCACTCATTGGCACTCATTGGCACTCACTTGGCACTCACCTGGCACTCATCTAATACTCATAGAACACTAATAGAACATCCCTATACTTCTTACGGTGATTGGGAACCATCAAAGCCATCAAGTTAGCGTGGGTCAAAATTGACCCATGGTATCTGGCAATGTCAAGTCCGAAATATCATGGTCAAACAAGGTTAAGACATCAAAAAAGGGCTAAGTCCCTAAAGGAAGGACAAAAAATTACCGTGGGTCAAAATTGACCCATGGAATACCAAAGGTTTGGTCGTGTGTTTGTACATGTGTATAAGTGTAAATGTAGGTGTCTATGGGTAAATGTAAGTGCATAGTGAATGTATGTATAAATTAGATTGTGTGTGTGTATAAGTGTAAGTGTGGAATGTGTGTGTGTGTGTGTGTGCGTGTAGGTGTTCAAGTTAGGATAGATCCAATACATGCGTTCAAGTTAGGAACGAGAAATATGTGACGGTTGGGCCACGAGTGGCAAAAATTAACGTGGGCCAAAATTGACCCATGGTATATGGCAAGGTTAAGGCCGAAATATCATGGTCAAACAAGGTAAAGACATCAAAAACGGGCTAAACCCCTAAAGGGTAGCCAAAAATTACCGTGGGCCAAAATTGACCCATGGTATATGGCAAGGTTAAAGCCGAAATATCATGGTCAAACAAGGTAAAGACACATCAAAAATACGGCTAAGCCCATAAAGGAGAAGATCAAAAATTACCGTGGGCAAATGGCCCATGGAAGACCAAAGGCTGGTCGAAAAAAATTAGGGTGGGGTAAAAAATCATGGAAGACCAAAGGGTTGGTCGAAAATTAGGGTGGGCCAAAATTGACCCATGGAAGACCAAAGGGTAGCCAAAAATTACCGTGGGCCAAAATTGACCCATGGAAGACCAAAGGGTAGCCAAAAATTACCGTGGGCCAAAATTGACCCATGGAAGACCAAAGGGTAGCCAAAAATTACCGTGCGCCAAAATTGACCCATAGGGAGACCAAAGGAGTAGCCAATTGCAAGTGGAGCAAAAAATATTATATGGAAAATCAAAGGGTTGGTCGAAATATCATGGTCAAACAAGGTTAAGACATCAAAAAAGGGCTAAGCCCCTAAAGGAAGATCAAAAATTACCGTGGGCAAAAATTGACCCATGGCCGAAAAATTAGGGGGCGTAAAATAGGGGGGGCAATACGTACAACGGTTGCTTACGCAACCGTTTGGCGCAACCCTTCTTCGAAGGGTTGCAAAAAATTAGGGTTGCGAAAAAATTAGGGTTGCCAAAAAATTAGGGTTCTCAAAAAATTAGGGTTCTCAAAAAATTTGGGTTCTCAAAAAATTTGGGTTCTCAAAAAATTTGGGTTCTCAAAAAATTTGGGTTCTCAAAAATTAGGGTTCTCAAAAAATTAGGGTTCTCAAAAATTCGGGTTCTCCAAAAAATCCGGGTTCTCAAAAAATCCGGGTTCTCAAAAAATCCGGGTTCTCAAAAAATCCGGGTTCTCAAAAAAGGTCAAGGCCCAAAAAAAGTTAAGGTAAAAAATTGGGCTTGCCCAAAAAGGTCAAGGCCCAAAAAGGTCGCGGTCAGAAAAAGGTCAAGGTCAGTCAAAACATTTTGGGCCCAATTAAGTTCACGTATTTTTTAAAAAAAAATTATCAAATAAAATATATATATATATATATATATATATATATATATATATATATATATATATATATATATATATATATATACTTTTTATATATATATATATATATATATATATATATATATATATATATATATATATATATATAGAGAGAGAGAGAGAGAGAGAGAGAGAGAGAGAGAGAGAGAGAGAGAGAAACTCCGATTAACGCAGATGTGTTAAAAAAAACAGTTGCTCGCTCGCCAATCAAAATCAGGCTAATCGAACTTAAAAAACAATCATTAATATTGCAATGTAATCAAAGTTGAGCTGAGAAACATTATTTTAAAACAATTGAGCATGAAATAATAATAATAATAATAATAATAATAATAATAATAATAATAATAATAATAATAATAATAATAATAATAATAATAATAATAATAATAATAATAATAATAATAATAATAATAATAATAATAAAGTATTTCTTTCTACAGAAGAAATTTTCTTTAATGTTATCCTAGAATAAAATAGAACTATTGATTTAATTACTGTGCCTAATTTTCGTCAATATTAGTGTTAGCCAAAAATAATTTTATTTTTATATTTTAGCTATTTTGATAAAACAAATATCATATAAACTAATAACAAATACAAATAAATAAAATTACTAATTTTAAAAGGTAGAGAGACCCAACATCCCATTTTACATTATTTAAGGAATAATTTAAAGGTAGAACGTTTCATATATTTTATATTCATCTTGGTTTTACTATTTGCTCAAAGACAATTATTACGGGGCACAATTTCGCAAAAATAATTTCTTTCTTTTTATGTTGGAAGAAGCTTTCTTTTGACATTTATCAGGGTTTTTGTGATGTTCTTCTTTAAAATGTTGAAATAATTTTACTCGGCTTATACTTATATTGCGACTAGGGTTGGCCGGGCCGAGCACCGTATTTTTGTGCACCACACCGCTCAGTACCGGAAGGTCGTGCACCAGCACACACCACCGAGAGCGAACCACAGCCAGCGCATCGCACCGCAGCAAAATTTGCGCAAGACATACATCACCTCACTGATATATATATATATATATATATATATATATATATATATATATATATATATATATATATATATATATATATATATATATATATATATATATATATATATATATATATATATATATATATATATATATATATATATATATATATATATATATATATATATATATATATATAACGCCATACCATATATATATATATATATATATATGTGGTCAGAAAAGCATCCAGAAGAGGCCAGGCATGTAACTAAAAAAACTATAACAGCTACACAAAAATAAATATCATTTTATTCCGGGAGGTGTTTTACCTGAAGTGTAAAAAAAAAAAAAACCAGCACTTTTTAAAAAAGTAAAATTGTTAAAAAAGTTGAAAAAATTACAGTTTTTGAGAATACGAAGAAGCTGGAGTAGTCGGAGGGAGAGAGAAAAAGTTGCCAAATGTTGAATTTTTCTTTTATAACTAAAGAATACCGACGGGTAAAAATTCAAAGATGTTTAGAGTCGGGGATGTAAAAGAAAAATAACATTTCTTTAAACGTAAAAATAAAATGGTATTTAGCACTTTTGCTCTCGTGAACTAATGCAGGATTCAAGGTCAATCACAGCGTACTGCCAAGGTCTAAAGATTATACTAATATTTAAAGGTGTTATTAATAAATAATAGAATAAAAATAAATTTTTAAGTTTTGTCGATAAGAACTTTGCTGAGATAAAATATGTGATTTATTTTCCTGTAAATGTTTGAATTTTATAGTTACATGCCTGGCCTCTTTATATATATTTTTAAATCTTTATATATATATGTATATTTTTTTCTACAACATATACTGCTATATATATATATATATATATATATATATATATATATATATATATATATATATATATATATATATATAATCACTTTTTTGTTTTATATATATATATATATATATGACCCTTTTTCTGTTTTTAACTGGTCAGTTTTGAATTTTTTTTTTAATATATTTATTACTACTATATGATACCAACAATGAATTTCAGTGGTAACGGACATGATTAAAAATATATAGGACCAGTTACGTTTTACGGATCCGTAACTTTTAATTTTTTTTTTTTTAACTAAAGGAATACCCAAGGGTAAACCCCAAAAATGAAAGAGGCGGGGTTTCTCGGCCTTCCAGGGAACGACAGGGTGGGACTATTTCCCCCCCTCCGGGGTGTCCGGAACCCCGCTCTTTGGTATTTGGGTGTCGCAAATTCCTCCCCCCCTCCCCTACGGGGTATGGAAAACGTCCCCCCCTCTGTCCCCCGTCGGCTCGAGCCCCCTAATTTTTTTTTTTTTTTTTTTATTTTTTTTTACATATTTGTAATAAGCTTTATACGCTGATTCCAAATATGTAATTGGTTTTTCTGTAAGTGTCGTACTTTTTGAGATATTTAATTTATGAAAAAAAAATATTATTTTTTTTGTAATAAGGTTTTATACCTTTGATTCAAATATGTAATTGGTTTCTTTCTTAAGTGTCGTACTTTTCCGAGATATTTCGTTTTAAAACAATATTTGTATATATGTGATTTTTAAAAATTATTTAAAAATACTTTTAAAAAAACTTTTGAATCATGTCCGTTACCACTAAAAATCTATTTTTGGTATCATATAGTAGCAATATATTAAAAAAAAAACAAAAAAAATTCAAAACTGACCATTGGCTAAAACAGAAAAGGGCCTATATATATATATATATATATATATATATATATATATATATATATATATATATATATATATATATATATATATATATATATATATATATATATATATATATATATATATATATATATATATATACCTTATATATATCTATTACTCATCAATACCTAAGCGCACCTCAAGGGTACATTAGCGAAGGAAGGTAGAAAGGTTGAAGAACGCGGTACTTTATTGGACAATAACAGTAACATGGTGGATTCCTCAACAGAACCGTTGGTTGATAGAGTGTGAGGCCAAGGTGCAGCCAAAGGGGTCTCACGCAGTAGGGTTCAGGGGTTCCGGCGCTGCAAACACACGAATTTGGTACCTACGGCGACGGCCATGGGGGGTGTTGGGTCTGCCTCAATACCGTGTATGACCCCCTCTTTCACGGATGACTGTCTGACACCGTCCTGGCATGCTCTCGATGAGTGGGAGAATGTCCTGGACAGTGATTTGATCCCATTCTTCGTGCAGTGCATGTCGCAGGTCTGGGAAGGTCCGTGGAGGGGGTTGCAGATGTCGGATCCGACGTTTCAGGATATCCCACAAATGTTCGATTGGGTTGAGGTCCGGACTATTTGCTGGCCACTCCAACGCCGTAATTTGAACCGCCCTAAGGTAGTCGTTCACACATTGGACCTTGTGTGGTCTTGCATTGTCATGCATTAGGATGAAAGAGTCACCGATGTAGGGGGCACATGACACGACATATGGTTCGAAGATGTCTGTGATATACCATATGGCTGTAAGAGTGCCTCCATCGAAGATGTGCAACTCCGTAGACCCCGATAAAGAAATGCTTACCCAGGCGGCACATGCAGCACATTGCATTGCGCGAACCTCTCCGTCGGTCGTCGGTATACTCTAGCACGCCTGTCCGAGGCGTACAGAGACACTCTCGACTCGTCCGTAAAGAGCACCTTTTCCCAATCGTCGACCGTCCAATGGATGTGTTCTCGGGCAAATGCCAGTCGCGCCCTTCGATGTGCCGTGGTGTGCGGTGGACCTATGGCAGGCCTCCGAGGCCGGTAATTATGTTCCGCAAGGCGTCGACGCCACTGTAACTATCGCCCGCTGGTTCCGTGTGTACCTCCGCCAGCTGCTTATCTGCAGATGTCGTGCCGTTGAGTGGCGCTCTCGTAATGCACGCAGACGTATAAATCGGTCTTCCACGGGTGTCAATGTTGGCCATGGGCCTACCTTCTCTCACCGCGATCATGTCCAGGGTTTCCTGGTACTTTGGACCACCAGTGCAGTCGTTGTGTGCGCTTTACACCGGGCAAATCGACCAAGTGCCCGGTACCCGTGTCCTTCGGCGTGGAGTATTGTTATCGCACTGATCTCTTGACAGTTGACGAAATATCCTTTCCTTGTTTATCGGAGTCGCTTCGTACGTGAATGATCTCTTGCTCGATTAAACTGACATAACCTACCCCACCTTTCCCAGGTCTAGTTACGTGGTTTATGTTTTCCTAAATTTATCGCAGTGACGGCCCCAATACTGCAGCGAATTCTCTGCAGGGTGGTTACATAGTTACACTGATGCTGTCGTCTGTGTTGGTGTGGTGTTTCGTGGGGTGAGGTGCCTTCCCGTTGTGAGAGATATATACTTCTTTGCTATAGTATATATATATACTTATATATATATATATATATATATATATATATATATATATATATATTCTCTATATATATATATATATATATATATATATATAAAACACCCCTGAAATATTTCACCCCGCTGGGATTCGAACCTGGACCCTAGCAGATATACGTGCAAGTGTTTGACCACCAGACCACGATGAACTAAAAGGAAACCCGCCACTTTTTCCTCTGAAAGCAATCTAAGGCTTCCCAGAAGGAGTGAGGCATGTCTAGGACATCTAACCTCCGGCAGGCCTCCCCGTTGATACTCGGGCCTGGGGCCAAACAGGATACCGAGCAAGGTGAAAATACTCAGGAACCGGGGCCAAGATGTACAGAAAATAAATTGCAATAAACGCAATATAATTTTGTATTGATAAAACACCCCAAACGTATTTCATCACGCTGGGATTCGAACCTGGACCCTACTTGCAAGTGTTTGACCACCAGACCACGATGAACTAAGAGGAACCCAGCCACTTTTTCCTCTGAAAGCAATCTAAGGATTCCCAGAAGGAGTGAGGCATATCTAGATAATTGACGCCTTGTAGCTTGTTGTAGTTGTAGTAATGACCTCGAGCAGTTAGTGCAGCTCCCTACTCGTATCTCTGATCGTCTTTGAGATGAACCCAACATTCTAGACCTTTTCCTAATCTCTAATCCTTCTCCTTATTCTGTTAAATTCTTTCCTCCTCTGGGTTCCTCCGATCACTCTCTTATCTCTGTTTTCTGTTCTATTTTTTCAAGTCTTCCCCAGGAAAGACCCACGCCTACGGCGAGAAAAGGTTTTCGGCACTTCGGTGCTGCTAACAGGTTGGACTTGTGGTCGCACTTCCTTGATTTCCCACGGCATGACTACAGCTTCCGTAGAAAGGGTCTTTCGGAGTGTGTAAAGAGAGAGCTAATTCTTCCTCTGGCATGGAGGCGTGCACCCCATGATCTTTACCTTCAACTAAACTTAGATAACCTTGGTTTAACTCTGCTTGTTCTCGTGCTATTAGCCACAGGGACGCTGCCTTTAGGAATTACTGTCATCTTCAAATTCCAGAAACCCTTGCAACTTATATTTCATCCCAGAATCGTGCAAAATCTATTCACCATGACACTAAAAAATTCTTTCTTCAGTAGAAAATGCAATGATCTTACTGGCTCCTCTTCCACACGTCCATTCTGACACTTTTCAAAAAATATTAACTCTAAACATTGCTTCTTCCTCTTGACCTCCTTTAGTATTTTTCGACAGCATAACTGCTGCCTAACCTTCCACTAAAACTGAACTCTTTGCTTAAACCTTTGCTTATAATTCTACTTTAGACAGTTCTAGTGCTATTCCTTCTTCTCCACCTCTCTTCAACATATTTTTGCTAATATTGTAACATCTTCACCTCTGCCCGTACTTGCTAGAAACCCGGACTTAAATCTCATGGAGCACGCTTGGAATATATTATGAAAGCGTGTCAGATCCCGGGCCACATGCTTCGTTTAAGCTTAGAGATCTAGCGGGAGCGTTGACGGAGAAGTCGGACAACATCCATCAACACGCCATCAACAGGATCGTTTCATCAATGCTGGAGCGGCTGAAGGAAATACGGAGGGTCATAGGAGGCACTATCCACTATTGAATTAGAGTTTTTGTTACTTTCTGTTTTACTATTACTTGCAGTTTGTTAATGTTACTTTACATAGTGAATTTTTCCATCTTCTTGATTTTATTCATAATTCCTTTTGTTCCTCCCAAATTTTCCTAACGCATGCAAGACAAACCTTCGGTAGGTAAATAATTTTCTACAATATGTAACAACAGAACATTACACTCAATACAACCATGCCGTAGTATGATTTTACCATAAATGTAAGTGAAGCGTTAAATTTGCCCGGGGGTTATATATATATATATATATATATATATATATATATATATATATATATATATATATATATATATATATATATATATATATATATATATATATATATATATATATAGATAGAATATATATATATATATAGATAGATAGATAGATAGATAGATAGATAGATAGATAGATAGATAGATAGATAGATAGATAGATAGATAGATAGATAGATAGATAGATAGATAGATAGATAGATAGATAGATAGATAGATAGATAGATAGATAGATAGATAGATAGAAGGATAGATAGAACCCCGGTAGATAAAGGTAGGACTCACACAAAAACCCACCAAAGAATTAAAGGTAACACTAAAACACATTAAAATATTATAGGTCCACATACTCCGACACACGACACTTGATTGTGTCCAAGTCTGAAAGAATGTGTATAGCGGTTAAGTCTAGTGTCTGAGAACTGAACCAAAATATGAGGAGACTGTGAAGAAGGATGAGCCATTCAAACCCTCCTCAAAGAGAGCTGAATATTTCTAGAGAGTTCACAAGAGCAGTGCGAGTCCGTTGAAATTCGACGGCTCGAAAAGACTATAGGAATAATCAGGTAGAGTGAGAGAAATAAGACGAAACGTTCTAGAAAAACGAGAAACCTCTCGAAAGATAAGTAAAATAGATAGATAAATGCTCATATGCAACATAAGGACAAATAACTCCTTATACAGAGCAAGAAACTACGAGAGTGTGAAGTAGTC
Organism: Trachelipus rathkii; assembly: GCA_015478945.1. Lineage (NCBI taxonomy): Eukaryota > Metazoa > Arthropoda > Malacostraca > Isopoda > Trachelipodidae > Trachelipus > Trachelipus rathkii. The sequence goes on from JABUQX010079863.1 coordinate 10,882, forward strand.
CTGACTCCTGAAGGCACCTCTAACCGCCAATTTCCTATAAATTTGTTAAGTTAAGTGAGAGAGACAACATGGTAATTATAAGAAAAATCAGAAGAAAAGGAAACGAGAAGAGATTTATAACAATTTGGAAGGTTTGTGGTGTGCTTTCGATGTTTAGGTTGTGCGTAATTTTTGTACACAAATTTTCGTCACGCATGGAATTAAAGGAATTAAATTTTTAAGGCATTGCAAACAACGATGCTTTCGTACACCAATTATAAGTAGAAGAAAATAATGATCGAGGTCAGTTGGTCCATGAGTACCATCCTGAGATTAGCCAGTTACTGCTAATTGAATTGCTTTTCAAAATGTAAAAGAGTAATTTAGGGTAAACATGCAAGTTAGCGGCATAAGAACGAATAGATATTAAAGTTACTGATAAAAAGTTATAAACAAATAGTAGAGAGGATGGAAATGAATCTTGAAAAAAAAACTACTATTTATAGAATTAAAGGACGTACGGTATCTAACTACAACATTTGATGCAGTGCAACAGGAAGAGAAGTAGTGATACGGTTACTGAAGGGAGAGGAGGATATTCTAATAGAGGTAAATGTGGAAAATCGACGCTCCATGACACTCTATTGTAAGTTTGCAATATGTCTAGTGACAACCCAAAGAGTTCATAGAAATGTCAAAAACTTGAGGACCAAGAATCAGGGGAAAGGGAAAAATCACCAGTGGAGCATTCTGTAGGAGAACCATAGTGTCTATCTTAGAAAAGATTAAAGGTTTGCAATGACTCCAAATATTTCTGTTGAAAAACCTAGCTTTGGAATAAACATAGATTAAAGAAATAAGATGATACGTTTGATAGGGTTTGAATATGATTTGGATAGGTTTGAAAGACGTTTGATAGGGTCCCCTTTTCGTCTCAAGCTAAATGAAAGCGATCTTCAAGCAGGAAGTGAAAGTCAAAGCTGATAGGCACAGGCGAAATAATTTATCAAGGCAGGGTGCTAACTCCAAAAGAAAAACTATTGAGAACCGAACCACAGCTAGAACGAATACCGTCAAGATGATGCACGCTAATATTAAGCCTAAGGAAAATTGTATCCAAATACTCAGACTTCTGAAAAGTAAAGCATCGAGAATTGATATAATTAGTTTAACTTTGAGGTATGTTCTGCTTAAAAAAAATAAATGACTAAATAAAATAAAAAAAAAATGGAAAAGTGTAAAAAAATATGTTGGCAGAAATCTAAGCACAGCGTCCCTGTGAGAATACCACGAGAAGATTCAGTGATATTATATATATATATATATATATATATATCATATATATATATATATATATATATATATATATATATATGCATATATATATATATATATATATATATATACATATATAATATATATATATCCCACTATATATATATATATATATTGGAAGCTGAAGTTTGGGTGGTTGGGGGTTTAGAATCCAAACCAGCAAGAGTTTTCAGAAATATACGTATGCTGTATTTATAGAAAAATCTGAATGGTTTCTAGCGTTAAATATCGACTTTCTAAGATATATATATATATATATATATACATATATATATATATATATATCATATAATAATGAAACTGTATATGGATTGCTGTCTCATATACTCTATTCTTTTTCATATATTATGGATGTACATATTATATATCTTATATATATATATATATATCTATACTCTTATATAACTTATACCATCGCAGATATATATATATATATATATAATTAAAGGCCTCCAAAAATATATCTCACAAGGATACTGAAAACAATTCAACTTCAACTTCTTACCTGAAATAGACTCCCTTACAAAGCAAAGTAACTGCCTCAGACAAATTAAACAACCTAATCAATAAAAACTAAACCAAATCATAGACCTCAATAATAGAATAAATAATTAATGTAGTCAACTTAACAAGAATACGAAATGGCAATAATACACCCGAGCACTTAATCATAAAATCAACACAACAAAAATATTCCTAACGATAAAAAAATAAATCCATGCTTCACACATTCAACTTCCTCCTACCCACGGAGGTATCATCTGTAAACAAATCAATAAAATCCTTTGCCTAAAAAAAACAAATCAACATTATTATGTAACACTATTGAAAAATCAATTATAAACTCACAATCCTCACAATAGATAAACAATTTAACTACTTAAAAAAGTTAAAAACCAACCAGGAAACCATTCCCCCCCCCCCATTCATCTCTCCAAGAAGTACTAAACACAACCAAAAACCTTAAAAACTCACAAGCAGTGGGTTCGGACCAAATATTCAATAATTATCTAAAACATTTGTGAACCAAAGCTATAGCAGTCCTAGCTCAAATATTCAAAGCTACATGGTAAACTAGCTCTCTCCAACTACTCTGGAAACACGCACATAGAATTAATTATTATAAAGCCAAACAAATCACATAGCAACTCAGCCTCGTATAGACCTATATCATTGCTCACTACAAGATACAAAGTATTAGAAAATTTAATCCTAAATACAATATCTCCTTTTATCTCCCCTTATCAAACTCACAACATGGATTTGGACAAAGATATTCCACCACCACTTAACCAATTTAATACAACACATCCTTACTGGTTTTAATCAAACTCTTCCCACTTCTCGCACTCTCCTGGTAGCAGTAGACATTAACAAGGTATTCGAAATAGTCTCCCGTAACATTTTAATAGACAAAGTACTTCTAGAGTCATAAAAGGACGCCGCTCCCCCCCGTACATACAAATTGTAAAACGGATTCCCCTAGGGGCCATTCTTTCACCAACATTCTATGCATGATCTACCACATCCCACGTCCATCTCTATAAAAATTAATACCTATGCAGATGATCTAACAATCACAGTTCAAAAGTCTTCAATAAATAGAGTATGTAGAGAACTACAACAATATATAAACCATATAGAACAGTGGCTAACAACAAACAGAATGACTGCATTGCCCCAGACGGAAGAAGATCAAACATTCATCCAGCTGTTTTTCTATCAGACAATAGATTCCCACTCAACAAACAACCCACCATCCTCGGTTTTACTTTTGATACACATTTGACAATCACCCTCCACATCAACAATATTACTTATAGAGTCACAAAAATTAAATGCGCTGAAAGTATTAACTGGAACATACTCCGGTCAATATAAAGTGACATTCTCAATAGTATACAGACAATAATTTTGTCCTTTCTTAAGCTACGGATCACCTGCCTGGGTGCCCACAATATCACAAACCAATATTCAGAAACAAGAAGTCATACAAAATAAACTCTCAGAAAATAACAGGCTTCCTTCTCATCCCTGACAACCCATCCACCACCTACTAGCGAAAACAAAGGTGTCCCTATAAAAGCTTATAACGACATAGCAGGTAGGTTGGCAGGTTGTCAATTTATAGTCAATCATTCCCAGTAGATTTTCTCTACTTTAAACAGTATGACAACTCCTAGAACCTAAAGGGAAAAAGTCACAACAGGATTTATAGCACCTTATACAACACGCTTTCCCCCCATACCAGATAGCCCCCATTATCAAACACATTCATACCCAATTAACCCACAAAATGATTTCCCAAATAATACCAAACTCCAAGCACGTCTACCCTATATATACCCAAAGAACAAACTTTAGACAGTCAAACCAGAGTAATGAGCTCCCGTCTCCGATCTGGGAACCATCCTCACTCCACTTTCAGAATACAAGAATTTAAAAGAATATAATGGACAGACCATCCTCCTACTGACACGAAGATGTTCCTCCCAAACCAAACGACGACATGGAACAGCTCTTACTAGACTGCTCTGACTTGACGGACATCAGATGCAACTTCGATTCTCTTGCTTTAGCGGATCTCTAGATCCGACCAACAGTGGTGGGGCAAAGTCTCCGGATCGTCCGCCTCTCGTGGGAGTGGTGGGAGTGAGGGCAACATAGTAAGAGTATATATATATGCACCGCATAACCTACACCTTATATATATGCTGCTTAACAACCCATGTATAATAGCAATAACCCTTAGCAATAATATATCTTTACATATATATATATATATATATATATATATATATATATATCTCTCTTTTCAATATATAATAATATATATGCTGCTACTACTATATATATGTACTAACTTACCTATGCTCTAGCCTTTATGCTATCTGTATATAACAACATAAATATATATGTATATATAGCAACAACAACATATATATATATATAAATATATATATATATAATAATAACCAATAATAACATATATATATATATATATATATATATAATAACTTAATAATATATATATATATATGTATAGTGTGTATATATGCTATAGAAAAGTTAAATAAGTAAGGTTATGGTTGTGAGTGAGGACAGAGATATGCATTTGGTGTGAGAAGTTATGCTGGATGACAGCTGCTTCAAAACAAGTGTATGAGTTTAAATATTTAGGATATATGTTGGATGAAAAGGGAACGGATGATGCAGAGTGTAGTAAGAAAGTTGTGAATGGTTAATGTTGTGAATTAAATCCTTGGTGGATATAAAAGGACTAAGTCTTGAGTGTGCTAGGGTCTTACATGAGGGTAAGCTGTTACCTCCGTTAATGTATAGTAGCGAAACTATGGTCTGGAATAAGAGGCATAGGTCTAAGGTACAATGTGCTCAGAGGGACACTCTTAGAGGCGTTTAGGTGTGAGAAAAATGAGAAAATGATACAAAGGAATGAGAACGCATTGGGGTTGTGGTGTAAAGAAAAGGGAGTAAATGAGAGAATAAATGAAAGTACGTTGAGATGGTTTGGTCATGTGGAAAGGATGGATGATAGTCGGTTGGTTAAGTGGATATATAGTGGTGAGTGTGCTGGAAATCAACCGGCTGGTAGACCGAAGAAAAAGTAGATTGAGTCAGTAAAGGAATGCCTGAAGGAATTTGTAGTTTTGGCAGAGGCGAGAAAGAAAGGTGCATAATATAGGAGTGAATGGCAGGGGGTTGTGAAGGGGTATGGTTGCGGTCCACCTGGGCCAAGGGATAAATCCTACATTGACGAGATGCCCTAGTGAGGGTCCGTCAAAGTCCCGTGAAGATCTAGGGTGGATCTTTCTGACTGCGACGAGTTCTCACTGCGGTGCGGTGTGGTGTGGTGTGGTGCGTTTTGATTTGCTCTTGGTGCGGTGAGGTGCTTTTAGTGCGGTTCGGTTTTCAGTGCATGGCCGGTACTGCACCCCAGTCTGGGAAAGAAGGTGGGTAGATGATTATATATATATATATATATATATATATATATAGGTGACTGTCGTTACAGATAGGACGTATTTATATATATATATATATATATATATATATGCTGCTGTGTTAATTAATTATGCGTATACTACTTCACCGCGCTGCTATATATATATATATATATATATGTATATATATATATATATATGTTGGTGCGGGTGCGGTGTGGTGCAGTGCACTGTGCGGTGCGGTGTGGTGTGGTGTGGTGCGTTTTGATTTGCTCCTGGTGCGGTGAGGTGCAGTGCGGTGCGCATTACAAAAGAGACGTTGAGGTTTGGCGCGGTGCGTTAAGTTGACGGGTGGTGCGGTGCGAAAAATTCCGGAGCTCAGCCAACCCTATATATAATACGCTGAATTGTCTTGGCATTGAATTGTTGGGCGCAGAAATGTCGGGGAACATCAGCAATTATTACTTTTTATTCCGAGCTTAACATTTTTCTTGTAGCTTCAGAAATTTTTGTCAGTCTAATGGAGAACAAAAAATCTGATCTAAAAATAAAATAACAAATTTAATTTTCTATATTTTAGCAAAGCAGAAAACACAATAAAAAGAATATTGAATGTTTAAATCTATAATATTATTTATTAATTAATAATACCAATGCGTTAATTCATTTTGGATTTCCTGTGAACTCGAGATGAAGGTCATAATAAATGTATGGTAAAAATACGACACATAGGAGGAGTATGTCCTTATTTTTAAGACATCAATAAATTTCTGATGGTACTTAGAAGTCACAATAGGGCATTTTCCTAGGCAATTTTTCGCCATATAAACGTACTATTTCCCTACGAGATTACTAAAAAGTCTTTGAAATTCAAAAACTTTTATACATTGAGTCACATCTTGCAAAGTTTTTAAAAATTATTCCATGTAGAAAAAATAAAATAAAAATTCCGTACCATAATTTAAGTTATCTTTAGACTATGATCCTGACTGCAAATGGAAAACATCATTCTGGCATGCTGTTGCTTTCTAGATTTTACATTTTACATGGGAGCATTTTTTGAATCATAAAGATTCCACATTTGATGAGAAAATAAGACAGTAAACACAGAAACTTTAAACTGTGGTAAGCGAAACTTAAGGCGAAACTTACAATGGTGTGAATATTTATCGACAAAATGTTCGGACATTCTGCAATGCCAGTTTCGAGGTTTAAATTTTTAAAATTTTGACAAAGACTTTTAAAAAGTCTTTTACAGACTTCAAACAAATCAGAAAAGATTTTCGGCATAAATGAATCACCTTCCAACGAGTCTACGGAAAACATTTGATTTTGATCCAAAG
>JABUQX010079863.1:30000-37500 GCA_015478945.1 Trachelipus rathkii
GACTTGGTTGAGCTCAACTTACTTCGCATTCATGGAGAAGCCCCTCCACCAGATACCACTGAAAACTCACCCCCCCCCCCAAAAAAAAAACGGTTGTACAACTCAAAACTGTTGTACGACTATTCCTTGCTACAAGGATTTGTTGCTCCTCCTCGTCGAGACCCACGTCTCGGCCTTTCCTCCCCATCTGAATCCACTTCCAACATCACCCCTAGCCACATAGAGACAATTGTCTCAAAAAGACCATCTTCATAATATTTATAACAACATAGCATGACCACCTTCCTTCAATGGAACTGTCGTGGGCACTATTCCAATTTTGTAGAACTTGTTCAACTAATAAACATATGTACAACAAAGTGAATATGTTTGCAGGAACTTAAACTATGCTATCGTGACCTCTTCCAACCGTCAGAATATAAATCGCCGATAACCTTTATAAGGTTGATAGGGGAGGGGATGATAGGGGAGGTGCAGGAATACTCATTCATAAATCTGTCCCATATTCTCCAGTCCCTCTTCAAACTCGACTTCATCTGTCCACTGACCTTACTGCTGCTCGATCTACTTGGCTCCGAGTATTGAGTTTACTAAGGCCGACTCAGCAAATCTTGTTTAAACAACTCCCCACTCTGGGTGTTATACTAGGAGACTTCAACCTCTGTCACCTTGTCTAAGGCTAAGATCCTTGTTAATCTCCTAACACCCTTTTCCTTGGGATACCTTAACACAACTCCTTACATATGAACGTTTAGATACACACTATTCTTTCTGTATTGGTATTTCCTTTTGCTCCCATTCTCTTATGGATCTCTTTACCTGCTCCCGCTTTGATTGTTTAAATGGCAGTGACCATTACCCAATAGCTTTGAATGAACTTGCACCGAGGCAAATGTTAAAATCCAAATCCAGCTGGCATTATGACCGAGCGGAGTGGGTTCCTTTTCATAATGCCACAGCTGTTCCATTTTCTTCCTTCAACAAGCGGTTTTCAACCATTGATGATGTCTTTAACTTCTTCCAGCAAGTTATCATCACAGTAGCAGAAGCTTGCATCCCGCGATCTTTCGCAGGTAGGCTTCGACAACTCCTTGGTGATTCCAAGAGTGTGCACAAGCTAACCAGGCAATACAAAAGGACCCGGACCACCCCAAACATGATTATTTTAAAAGCAGTGGCGGCGAGATCTCGTCGAATTAATCGCTAAATACGTAAACAATACTTTCGAACTTATACTGTACTTCGACTGTCAACTCCACAACTTCCCTTTCTTTAGTGTGGAAAGTTGCGCAGAAATATCTTGCCACTCCAACAGTTCTTCACCCACAGTTCTCCGTTATGGCTCTTATATAACAGATATGATTTCTGCCCCAGCAGTTGTTGCAGATGCATTAGATTATAGTTTTGCTAGCCACTCGAGCCCTTCCCGCTATCCTGAAGCCTTTCAAAAACTGAAAATTAATACGGCATCACCAAACTTTTCAACAAGGAATGGTGAAGGTCATCCCTTTAACCATCTTTTTACATTTTGCAGTGTATCAAACTGCACTGGCGAATAGTGAAGTCGGTGCCCTTGGTCCAGGCATGATTTCATATTAAGCTCCGTCGTATTCACCCTTCTACAACAGCGTTCTTGCTGGGTTTGCATAACAGAATCTGGATCGAGTCCTCTTTTTCATCTATTTGGACTACAACTTTTGTAATCCTTATTCCCAAGCCTGGGAAGGATCCGAAACTGGCGGACAACCAAAAACCAATTTCGCTGACCCGTCATTCTTCTAAATTAATGAAAAAAATGGTTTCAAACCGACTTCTCCCTGTTCTAAAGAGTCGCAAGGCTTTTTCAAATTTCAGTTTGGTTTCCTCAAAAATCGTTCGACCGCGAACCTCTTGTTAAAACTGCACCACGACATCCGGAAAGCCTTCTCAACTGGTGGGATGGCTCTTGGTGTCTATTTTGATTTAGAAAAATCTTATGACACAACGTGAGGAACTGTGGTTCTCCTTAAACTCCACTCGATCAGTTTCCGAGGACAGCTCCCCCTCTTTATTAAATGCTTTCTGTCAAACAGATCCATCCAGGTTTGGTGCTCTTCTGTTCTATCACGCCACTTTACTCTGGATGAAGGTGTTACGCAGGGCAGTGCTCTAAGTGTATTATTATTTTCTCTCGGATTCAATGACATCGTTACTTCTATCCCAGCTACGGTCAATTTTTCTCTCAATGATGATGACCTGGCGCTATACATTCCCGGTGACAGGCTGTCATTTCTTGAGCGGCAACTTTAACTAGTTGTTGAGAATATTTCACAATGGGGTAACTCCCATGGCTTCCATTTCTCACTCACCAAAACCTCAGCAGTACTATTTAGGAAAAAAGGGGTCGAAGAACCTACCACCTTCCTCCCGCGAACCTAACCTTATATGGTTCACCCATTCCTGTAACTTCACGTCAAATTTCTAGGCCTGATTCTAGATAACCACCTAACATACGCACCGCACATTAAACTCCTGAAAGCGACTTGTCATCGCGTGCTTGACCTATTACGTAATCTCGCCTCAAAATCTTGGGGCGTTGATCGCAAGTCCCTTTTGCGTCTCCACACAGCCCTAATTCGATCGAAGTTGGACTATGGCTGCGTAGTATATGGTCAGATCTCTCCAACTCTACTACACCTGTTAGATCCCATCCAAAACGAGGCGATCCCTATCTCCACTGGAGACTTCCGATCGTCCCCTTATACCGTCTGCTCTGACACCGATTCTGCGGGAGATATCTCAGAATCATCCTTACCGGCCATTTGCAAACACAGTTTATAACATCCTTAACATTCTCAACATCTCTTTGTAACAGGTGCTGTCTTTCTCTTATAGTGAAGGGTATACATCTTGGTTATTCCCTGCTCCCACCATTTGCCTGGTCCGCCTATCTAAAAATTTTGCCTTCACCATAGCCCGCAATCTATTCATCATTTCTTCATTGATTGTACACAACTGGACCCATTCGCCGTCGTCAGTTTTCTACCCTATGGTCCATAACACCTTCCCTTAGGTTATCCCATATCTTATCTGAATTTTCCATCTTTAACAGTAACTCTATTTTCTCTTATCTCCAAGAACTGAATATTCTTCACAACATTTAATTTTGTTATGTAATATTAGGGCTATTTATAATGTAGAGACATCGTTTTATTAATTTTTATTTATTTTTGACTGAATATTCATTTCATCATCTAAATTTTCTTTAACATTTAAAATATTTATAAGCCAGAACCCACCAGTGGAATTGATTTTTCAACCCAGTGTGGCCACATCTTTGTGTGCCCTGGTGGGTTCTGTACATAAACTCAAAAAATAAAAATAAAAAATTTAAATATATATATATATATATATATATATATATATATATATATATATATATATATATATATATATATATATATATATATATATATATATATATATATAAATATATATATATATATATATATATATATATATCACAGTAAATTTGGACTAGCAGCTATTAATAGGTTGGGAGCATTGCTTAGGTTATCACTGTTTGGTTAGGTTAAGTTTTTATTAGGCTAGCAGCTACTGATTGGTTAGGAACATTGTTTAGGTTAGCACAGTTGAGTTATGTTTTATTAGGTATTATTAGGTTAGCAGCTATTGATAGGTTAGGAGCGTTGCTTAGGTTATCGCTGTTAAGTTAGGTTAAGATTTGTTAAGTATTATTAGGTTTGCAGATATTGATTAGCTGGAGTACCTACGAACTATAGTGTAAGTTACTAAAATGAGTTACAGAAGTAAAGTTGTTTTAAGTACTTTTAAATAACTGGATTGTATTACAATATATATATATATATATATATATATATATATATATATATATATATATATATATATATATATATATATATATATATATATATATATATATATATATATATATATATACTACTCGTCAAAATTAACGCACCACAAGGGTACGTGGCGAAGGAAGGGTAGAAAAGGTTGAAGAACGCGAAGACACTTTATTGGACAATGACAATAACATGGTGGATTCCTCCCCAGAGCCGTAGGTTGATAGAGTGTGAGGCCAAGGTGCAGCCAAAGGGTCTCGCAGTAGGGTTCGGAGGTTCGGCGCTGCAAACATACAATGTTGGTACGTACGGCGACGGCCGCGAGGGGTGTTGGGTCTGTCTCAATACCGTGTATGACCCCCTCTGGCAAGGATGACTGCCTGACACCGTTCTGGCATGCTCTCGATGAGTGGGCGAATGTCCTGGACAGTGATTTGATCCCATACATCGTGCAGTGCCTGTCGCAGGTCCGGGAGGGTCCGTGGAGGGGGTTGCAGCTGTCGGATCCGACGTTTCAGGATATCTCACAAATGTTCGATTGGGTTGAGGTCCGGACTATATGCTAGCCACTCCAACGCCGTAATTTGAGCCGTCCTAAGGTAGTCATTCACACATTGGGCCTTGTGTGGTCTTGTATTGTCATGCATTAGGATGAAAGAGTCACCGATGTAGGGGGCATATGGTACGACATATGGTTCGAGGATGTCTGGAATATACCTATACCATCGAAGATGTGCAATTCCGTTGACCCCGATAAAGAGATGCCTCCCAGACCATAACCGACCCACCTCCAAACGGCCTCACCTGCAGCACATTCCATTGCGCGAACCTTTCCGTCGGTCGTCGGTATACTCTAGCAAGCCTTTCCGAGGGGTACAGAGATACTCTCGACTCGTCCGTAAAGAGCACCTTTGCCAAATCGTCGACCGTCCGATGGATGTGTTCTCGGGCAAGTGCCAGTCGCGCCCTTCGATGTGCCGTGGTGTGCGGTGGACCTATGGCAGGCCTCCGGGGCTGGTAATTATGTTCCGCAAAGCGTTGACGCACTGTATTTTCACTCAGCCTGGTGCCGTGCACCTCCGCCAGCTGTATCTGCAGATGTCGTGCCGTTGTGTGGCACTCTCGTAATCCACGCAGACGTATAAATCGGTCTTCCACGGGTGTCGTGGCCCTGGGCCTACCCTGTCCTCGCCGACGATCATGTGTCAGGGTTTCCTGGTACCGTTGGACCACCAGTAAAATCGTTGTGTGCGCTACACCAAACCATCGACCAAGTGCCCAGTACCCGTGTCCTTGGGCGTGGAGTGTTGCTATAAGCACGCACTGATCTCTTGACAGTTGACGCACTATCCTCTCCAAGTTTATCGGAGTCGCTTGGTACTGAATGATCCCTCGCTCAATTATACCCCCGACATAACCTACCCCCACCTCTCCCATGTCTAGTTACGTGGTTTATGTTTTCCTAAATTTATCGCGGTGACGGCCCCAATACTGCAGCGAATTCTCTGCGGGGTGGTTACATAGTTACACTGATGCTGTCGTCTGTGTTGGTTTGGGGTTTCATGAAGTTTGGGGCCTTCCCGTTCCTATGAGTGACATTTACATATATATATATATATATATATATATATATATATATGTATATATATATATATATATATATATATATATATATATATATATATATATATATATATATATATATATATATATATATATATATATATATATATATATATATATATATATATATATATATATATATATATATATATATATATATATATATATATATATATATATATATATATATATATATATATATATATATATATATATATATATAAAAATTTTTATATATATTTTTATTTATATATATAGATATATATATATCTATTTAATTTGGAATAACTTTTATGTAAAAAAAATTTATAATAACAATAACAATAATATGTATATTATATATATATATATATATATATATATATATATAACAGTAGTCCTATTAACATTTTTGAGTTAATTACGCAGTCATAAATTGATAGTTTTGAGTTTAGGAATGTCAAGTATGATTAAATTTTATCACGTTTTTTGCGATAAGGGGGGAAAATGTTCTGGTAAAGTAAAGGTCGCTGGGTGGAGGGGGAGATTAGAATGGTAATGAATTTTAAATTTTGAAGAGTCGTAATTATACGTATACATAACCAATTATATAGGAGGAGAGCATTGCTAGCTCTCTCAAGGTGAACGGATGTCAATTTTGAACTTACTATCATAAGCTCATAGTTGGTGAAATTTGCTCTCGAATGCAAAGGTTTCAAAGGTCTAGGAATGGATAAAGCTGCCTAAGGATATAAACGTCATCAAGATTTTTCCCAATCAAAGAAAATATAAAATAAATTTCGGATGTTTGCTTAATTTTCTCTCAAACACAAAGAATGTTATTAAAATAAAATAAGCTTTCAAAAATTAACTGGTATTGGTTTATCATGTATTACTAAAAATGAGGATTATCGTGTATCTACAAAACAATAGAGTCAATCTTTCCATGCTTTGAAAATTATGTAGGTAGTACTGAATAAAAAAATAGACTGGGTTTAAATATATAAGGTTACATTTCTTTGAAGCTTTTGTAGAAAATGGATTAAATAATTGTAGAAAATGACGGACTCTTGATGTTATCATTGTCATACGTGGTGCTATTAATATTTCCACAAGTATTATATCTCCCGATTTCTATAAAAGATTAAAAGTTTTAAAACAAACATTGCATGCTCTTCACCTTAGCAGAGTTTCAACTAAGCTATTCCTAGTTTCAATTGATTAATTCCATTTGCTTTTTTGTGATTTACTTTTTAATATTTTCCTAGTATGTCCAGTGTGGCATGAACGTGTGGATAAATGATTTTCATTAAATCCTCAAACATTAACGTCAACTTATTTACTTTGATCAACGGTATTTATGCTAGATAAAAGTCACTGCAGTATTGATCCCACAACTAACTGAACAATAAAATTCATGGCTTTAAATTTCTACTGCCAATGCGATATTTTTTCATCGAGAGAAGGCCACCTCTTACTAGTTCTTTCCCAATTATTTTTCATTGTGAAAAGCTTCCCAAGTACTTCAACGAGTCTATGTTTGTCTTCAGTATAACAGGAATCTAATGAGACCTGGTATGTCATTCTTTTAAAACAACGGATACTTCTCACAGCAGATTAAACTAGTTAATAAGCTTAACTTCAATGCAAAGATCTTCCAAATTTCTTCGTCACCAGGCGTAATTGGCTGTAGGGGCTTTGAGGTAGGGCTATTATTGGATTCGTGTCGGTCATACCAACATTAAAGTTCTGACAGAGATTAAAATCTTAATATAAATCTTTTATATAAAGTTAAATTAGTCTTTCTTCCTTTCTATCGTTCGATTTTCATTCTTCAGCGACTGCTTTATTACATTTCCGTTTCCATCATTTCCTATCAGCACCTTCTTATTCATGTTAACATTACGCAGTGCATAAATTGAAGCCAATTTAGTCTGCCGAATGTTAAAGTAACAGATCAACGAAGTGGAAGGAATTCTACTAGAAAAACACTTTAAAACTTCATTTTATTAACAATATATCCAATAAACAT
>JABUQX010079863.1:42500-45000 GCA_015478945.1 Trachelipus rathkii
TTATTATTATTATTACTCAAATACTCATCTTTTGTCTGTGACGAAGTTCAACTCTCTTTCACTGAATGAACGAAAAAAGATTATCTCATTTGATAAGAATTTTTTTCACTTTATTTTACCAAGTTAGAAGACAACAATTCGTGTACCTATATTACGCGCGCACGCACGCACAAATACACATACACATACACATACACATACACACACACACACACACACAGTTATATTGTTAATTAATCCAACCTCTCAAATATAAAAAAAGAAAATTTATCCTGTACTGTAATTCAAATATAATAATAATAATAATAATAATAATAATAATAATAATAATAATAATAATAATAATAATAATAATAATAATAATAATAATAATAATAATAATAATAATAATAATAATAATAATAATAATAATAACTACCCAACGATTGGGTATTTAAACATTCATATCAATACCCACTATTTGTGTGTGTATTCATACTGGTTCCATCCGGAATTATCAAATTTGGAAATAGAATAAAAAATGGGGGAAACTTCTCCCTAAATTCAACTCTCTCCCAAAATTCAAATCTCTAAAATTTTCATTTGGGCTAATAATATTAACCCTTAATGGTTTACTCTTCCTTTCAAAATACAAAACTTTCAACTCTCATAATATTTTGATACTTTTAAAACATTACAATAGAAATGTATTTTACTCATGTTTCTCATATTCATTATTATTACTTAATTTTGAAGTTATATAAAAAAATATACCTTAATTTGACCTTTATAAAATAAACCTTAATGTCAAATAGCCTATTAAACAGGTTATGGGGAAGAGAGAGTCCCAAAGAAAAGTGTGCGAATATATTTACATAACTGTTGGAAAATCAGGTGAGCGAAACAGATTCGCGGAGCTGTAGAGGGGGAAGTACAGCTAAAGGTTTTTGGTGGATCCAGAGGAGAAAAATTTGCTTACTATAAAATATGTTTCATATTTAACTAAGAGAAACAAATTAGTTAGTAATAAGCAATTTTTATTGTATTTTATAATTAATGGTTTCATAAGTGTAAATGGAGCCTTTAAATTAATTTCGCAGCCCTGATTGGTGAAGGGTCTGTATTCAAAATAACTACTATTAAAAAGAAGGGTGCTTTGCACATCCGATTCAGAACCCTCCCCCCTTCCCCCATCTGTCTCGACATTATATAATAAAAATAAACTAAGTATATGAACCAAAGATAAGAAAAAAATAATAAGTAAATAATTCTGTTTCTTATCTTAAAATTTTTGATTGAAAATGACCAAAAATAATTACGTATTCGATTCAAAAAAAAAATTTGACAGCCCCAGAATTTGTCAACAACTATTTGACAAGCTTCTCAACTCTCATAGTTTAAAATAAACGATCAAAAAATGTCCAGGTTATAAACATTATATACAAGAAAGATGAAACTGTCAAAAATATATTTAAAAACAAAACATTTAACTTCTTTTAAACTGTCCAAATTATACTCAAATACCACCCTAAAAAGGGAGAGGAGACTCAAGTCAGTTAAATCCCTAGTTTTAACAATTATTATATATAACTTTAAAATAATAAAAAAAATACATTTAAATATCCAAATATTTAATTAAATAAATATATATTATCCCATTACATAATAATAATAATAATAATAATAATAATAATAATAATAATAATAATAATAATAATAATAATAATAATAATAATAATAATAATAATAATAATAATAATAATAATAATAATAATAATAATGTTACTTACGCATAAATGGTATATGTTTCAGAGTCTTCAATCTTTCCAGCAATAAGTACAGAAACGACCAACCCGTAGATACCAATGATACCAGCCATGACAACGGGAATGATACACTTCATAATAAGTTCCGGTCTCATCACAGACATCGCGGAAATTCCAACACCGGATTTTGCTGTTCCGTAAGCAGCTCCCATCGCTTTAATAAATAGATTTCAATACTTATTATAAGTTTAAACACTTAAGTATCACTACTACTACTACTACTACTACTACTACTACTACTACTACTAATAATAATAATAATAATAATAATAATAATAATAATAATCCCGGATGTTCATTACTTCATTGGTTTTAAATAATAATAATAATAATAATAATAATAATAATAATAATAATAATAATAATAATAATAATAATAATATTAATAATAATAATAATAATAATAATAATAATAATAATAATAATAATAATAAAAATATTAAAATTATTATAATAATAATAATTATTATTATAATAATAATAATAATTATTATTATTGTTTTTATTATTATTATTATTATTATTATTATTATTATTATTATTATTATTATTATTATTATTATTTTTGGACCTTATTAATGATAGAAGTACGCCGGTTTTAATGAGACTTACTGAAAATGACAGAAATTCTCTGCAAATTAGAAATAAGTTAATACCATCAGAACCCCCGAAACGAATGCATGTCACTCGAACAT
>JABUQX010079863.1:57500-62500 GCA_015478945.1 Trachelipus rathkii
TTTCAATTGTGCTTGTCGAACATGGTTGAGCTATTGATATAAGTAAGGCATTTTTAATTATTGGGGAAAATGCCGTTGCTTCCTTGATCACTTCAACTATTCTAAATTTTTTAGTTCCTCACGGTCGAGCTTTCTTCTCTCTCCAGTTCACACACACACATACACACACACACACACATACATATCAATTTTTTTATCAATAAAATATATATATATATATATATATATATATATATATATATATATATATATATATATATATATATAATATATATATATAAATTATATATATATACTGTTTGTCTATGAATGTTTTTAAATACGTTCATGAATGTATTTACAGTACGTACACGGAAATCATTAGATATTATTATTATTATTATTATTATTATATTATATTAATATTATTGGTTATTGAGAGCATGAAGATGATATATTATATTATTAGATATATATTATGTTATATATTATTAAATTAAGTTTTTATTAGTCACTGATATAATTATTATTATTATTATTATTATTATTATTATTATTATTATTATTATTATTATTATTATTATTATTATTATTATTATTATTATTATTATTATTATTATTATATATTATTATATATATATATGTTATATAAAAATATATATTACATACATATATCTTCGTGGGCCAGTATATATATATATATATATATATAGCAATAACTAAAGCTCAAGTTTTTTTTTCATTTTGAGGAACACTAGAATTTCATTTATAAGGTTAGTAGTTTTGATTGTGTTATATTTGGTTAGTTAGGCTAGCTTATTTCTAATTTTTTAGTTTAGTCAGTGATAGCAGAGCGTAGTTCTGTTACGCTCTGAGGGTGGATTTTCAGTTAGTTTGATTGATTAAAGATTAAAGATATTAAGGATAGCTATAGGGAGTGACGACGAAAAGGGATACAAGTGGTGGTAGTGAAAGGAAAAAGGTGGTAGACTCAATGAAAATTACAGATGTAAGTTATATTTTTGGTAATACTAATTATAAAGTTATGAAGAGAATGGATAGTTCCTTGCTGAATTGAGGGTAGATGTTTTTCGTTGAGAACGGAAGTGGTAAATGGGTATGTACCTTAGCTGTTAGGAAATGAATCTTTATAGAACCTTAATGTGAATTTAAATTTGAAGAAGAATGGAATGACGATAGAAGTACTTGACAATATTATTGTGAGATATAAAGTGAATGAAAACTGTATTTGAAAATTGGTTTAAGAGAGGGTTTAAGAAAGAAAAATGTGTGGTGGGCGAGGAACATAAGGGATAGGTTAGGAAATGAAAGGGAATTGAAGTCAAATAATCCATGTTACATTTGTAATTTGGGCATCCAAGTAAAGGTAGGTTATGGGACTTAATTAAAGATGCTTATAGTAATGAGATTGCCAGTGAAGAAGGTAAGTAGATAAAAGAGTATGTAGAAAAAGTGAATGATGAGTGTCATGTTTGTGTGATATACCAGAAGACTCCAAGTAGGCCATTACTTGGTTTTCCCCTTGCGAAGATATTTAATGAAAGGTGGCCATGGATTTGGGTGAAATTGAAGGTCGGAGGTTTCTTGTAATGGTTGATTTGGGTACTAAGTACTGTCAAGCAGTTAGGGTGAGAAGCAAGGGACCAAAAGAAGTTGTGGAAAAAGTGTGAGAGAAATGAATTAGTATATTTGGTGCGCCTGATCGTTTTTTGAGTGATAATGGTTTGGAGTTTCAAAATGAGGATATGAAAGGGTTGTGTGAAAGGTTCAGTATGACTCAATGTTTAACAGCAAATGAAAGTCCGTGAAGTAATTAGTGGTCATTGCGAAAAAATGGTTGAGCTATTAAAGGATTCTATGATAAAAATAAAAGAAGAAGGTGCTAGTAAGAATATATATCTGATGTGGCCAGTAGCTTCGAAGAATGATTTATTAAACAGAAGTAGGTAATCGCTTAATCTGGTATTTGGTAAGAATGTTCGTTTGCCTAATTGTACTAATGAAGAGGAGGCTAGTATGGGTGTTTTGGGAGTTGAAGGTGAAATTCTAATGAGACATCTGGAGGGAATTAAATCGAGTAGATTAATACACATTATGTAGGAGGGGGGTGATAGGATAAAGAGGGGTATGAAGGGACAGATAAGGGAACATAAAGTAGATTTGGTTGAAACTAGTGAGAATGTGTATTACAAGGGAGAAATTGATAAAGAATGGAGAGGCCCAGCAAAAAAGTGATGGAAAGGATGGTAAGACTGTGGTATTAAACATGGAGGGACACTAAGGGAAGTAGCTAGGGTATATATTGCAAGGTTAGCAGGAGTTCCAACGGGAAATATTTTAAAATGTGAGGTAAATGATGGGGGGAGGAGAGGAGAGACAATTTAAAGAACAAATGGTAATAAAAAATAATAATGAGAAAGTAGTAGGTAATCTGAGTATGAAGATGGAAATTTGCAGAGGTTGAGATAGTGAATAAAACCCAAGCAGGTGGAACAACAGGAAGTTGTAGAGGAAGTGGAAGAAGAAAAAGGAAGATAGAAGAGGTACAGATGTGTTAATAAGGAAAAGTAATAAAGTATTGATGTAAGTGATTAGTAGGGCTATAAAAGCCAGATTATATTAGATTAGATTAGATTAGATTAGATTATTAGGTGGTGGTTTTACTGAGTCCCTTTGTCACTATGACCCAGGTGGATCTTTTGCATTACGCCCTTTGTTCAGCAAAATTCCTGGGTTCAACCCGAGTTTCCGAAGCGAACCCCAGGATTGTTCCAGGAGATGATTTTGATGTCGTAAGGCTTCCTTCAGTGTGTCCCTTCATCCAACGCCAATATCTTTGCTTGGGCTTAAAGAGCTTCGCAATTACATAGAATGTGTTCTGCCGTTTCTACTGCTTCATGGCAGTATCGGCATGAATCACATTCAACTTTTCCCATTTTTTTAGATGATATCTGACCGGTCCGGGTGTCCAGTCAGAAGTTCGGTCAAAAGTCTAATTTTTGAATCTGCTTCCAGTATAAGCATTCCATTTGCTTTCCTCGGAAAAGGGACCTCAATTCGACATTTGTCACTCCGAGACCAGGATACGTATCCAATAATAGGTGTCTCGCGGATCTGCACCTCCCGTATTGTGTCGAAAATTTCTTTTGGTGTGGTTTTCGGAAAAGTCCACAGAAAGGTTCCACAAAGAAAAGTCCACTCGTTCTCAGCACCTGCCTTTCAGAAACCCCATATCAGAGTAACTCTGCTGTGGTTGGTTTTGCCGCTGCAGTGATGCTACTGTCATTCCTAAAAACCAATTTAGAGCTGCAGCTGCAAGAGCTTTAAAGATCTAATTGCTGCTTGCCAATGGTCGCCACATAAAGCGATCCCTTTTTTGCCCCCTCTCATCCTAATTACTGAAGCCTATCCGGGCACACGCCATTATGGTGATAAAACCTCTGCTTGAAAGATGGTGGGAGAAGCACTTAGGGGCTATACTTAGTTTGCAGTTGTCTCAAATCCAGGACCCTGCAAAATTCCATCTTCATCACCGAATCACTGGTAAAACAAGGCATTTGTTTTGAAATAGAGTTTTTGGGCCTCCATTTTCCCATGTTAAATGATATGTGTGAAGGAATTATACTTCCAAGTTTTTATCTATTAAACTGAATGTAGTGGCCATCTGCGATTCTGGTACATCATCCAGTATGCGAAGGTGTCCGAGTCCAGTTTTTAGTTTAAATTGGTCAAGGGAACGAAGCCCAGCAGTGCTTCCATGGCCAGGTAAGGTAGTATGATTGAAACTGTATCGCTAGGCATGCAAGCCTTTGTACCCAGCTATTTTTTGGAGTAGTCCTTTGTCTCCACTTTGGTCACCAAAGAAGGAGTATAAAGAGTATTGGTCTTAAGCTAAGCTATGTAGGGTGTGATTTGTTATTATTTTGGTTCTGTCCCATGTTTTACATTGGTACATTTTCCGGAAAGATGTCAATGTTAGGACATCATTCTTCTTATCAATAATCTTTTAAGAGGGGATCCCATGTAAGTTTTAGATCTAGGATTACTTCCAGATATATAACTATTTTGCTCAGATTGATGTTCTAAGCACCAACTGTAAGCAAGATTTAGGGCTGTTGCAGAGCCTCCATTAGGAAAACCTCGTGCGTGCCTAATTATGAACGATAGATTATGGGCGTAAGAATTCTCGACACAAGAGCTTTGCCATGCCTATGATGCGCCGTCAATCACCATCGTTCGCAAAAGTCGGGATAACACTTCTCCTTTTTGTAATCATTAGCCTGTCACAGTGGGATTACCTCCTACCATTCCAGTGGTAATAAGCCCATTCCAACACTGCCTTTATCCAGACAGCCGTGAGGGCTGAACGCTCCTGCGGTGTGCAACTTCCTCCACAGCCATGCAAAGCTGCCAAATGCACCCCTGTGGCATTCCTGAAGAAAGCATACTCAAGTTACTCTTAGGTGTTCAACGCCCCTTCCAGTTTGATTACCAAGCTGCTTAAAAACAACTGTTGATTTACCGGAATTAGTAAGCCCATTGATTAGGGTGAATTTCTTTTTCTATTGAAGTTTCTACCCTAATGTGGTGGTCAATCAGCTTTCCATTGTTTTTAGTAGGAATGATGTTAGACTTATTGGTCGAATTGACCTAGGGTCAGACATAGAGCGTCTTCCCGTCTTAGGGATGAAAACCACCCTTACGCTTCTCCACAGCTAAGTATGAATATATCCTAAGTGGCATGGCTTCCTGCCCTAAAATGACCACCAGCAATGAAAGTAAACCTCCAGTCTTTACGTTGAAGCAAAGCCGGAAATATTCCATCCCCTCCAGGAGATTTATATGGACCAAAAGACTTTATTGCCCATTCTACCTTTTCCGGGGATAAGATTCTTCCCGACAGACTCTCATCCCATTTTTCAGGGCTTCAACCTCCCCGTTCCGCTTCCACCTCTCCGCCGTCAATTATTTCGCTGTGCGGAAGTGAGTGTTAAAAGTTC
>JABUQX010079863.1:70000-78873 GCA_015478945.1 Trachelipus rathkii
TAAAGAGGAAAGTTTAAACAACGAGAATTGCCTGCATTATTATAAATAATAAAGATAATAAGTTACTGAATATTTTGTGATATTTTAATTTTCATATCACCAAACCATGCACCAGAGGGGTTCATGACCCCCGCCTCATTCCAGCGTCCATTAAATAAAAAAAAGTGAAACTAAGTAGATCTTAAGAATATCCACGATGAAAATTAAACTACTTTCAACTTCTGGACATTTACTTCTTGATTTTGTGTGAATAGTTACGAATGATTGAATTGCGCATATTTATTGTTCATTATATAGACTTCTATACCGTTAAATGTTATGTAACCAAAATATCAGTTTCACTTTTGGTTTTAAATATATAGCGCCATCAACTGTACTACAGCAATAATAACGGACGATGCTCTCCTCTACTCACCAATCGCATAACTCCTCCTTTGAGTGCTCGTGGGCCAGGTCTTTCCACACAGATTCATATTTTCCTTAATTCTACGACTCAAGATATAACTGGTATGCTCAATCTTACATATAAGTCGCTGGTAAAGTTTGGAAAAAGCTTCCTTTCACTTTCACAGTCCATGTATCAGAGATACGTAAGCCATTAATATTGACACCGATTTTCAATTTCCATCACCGAAATTGATTGAAGTTTGGTATAGATCCCCCAAAATCCAGCCTAAAATTATTTCTTCCCTTATACTGGCTACCACTTTCATTTGAAAAAATTCAAATATTGTGGTGGTTAATTTTTATTCGATGTACATAACAAATTCTTATTGCAAATGGGTCACAACGGTAACAATAACTCCTGATTATTCAATCGGGGTGAATAGCATTGACACAAACTGCATTGACAGGGTCACACTGAATTATCTTCTAATGCGAATTCCCCGACCAAATCCGCAAATTTTTCCCTGACCATCGTGTTCGTTTATTTTGCGGGTATAAAATACTTATAGATTCCTTATTGCAGGCCTATTTACGTCGAAGTTCATCATTAGAATTATTCAAATCGACTTTATAAATTGTTCATCCTCATGGAAATGGAATTAATAGAAAAGTATTATTTTTTTTTTTAGTAATTCTGGTGGGGCCTAGTTATGCCTTGCCCCATAGACGCGTCTCCAACGCTTACGTCCTTTTTATTTTTCAAAAAGTAAATTTATTTACAGAAGGAAAATAACTAGAATTTTACATATTTATTTTTGATGTGTCGACAATTTGGGCTAGTCCCCGTCATGATGAATATAATTCACCTAAGAATTAGTAACTTTTCTTCTCTAGTCATATAGAATATATATGATGTGATTTATTCCAAAAGTCTTCTTCTGTCAAAGCTTTTCAGTTTTAACATCATTCATCTGCTCTGTTCTACGTTTAATTGATCTTGTATGGAATAATTTTTCGTTTTTTCCAATCCTTTTTAATTCTCTTTCTTCTTTTGTTCTTGTTTTGAATCCTCTGATATAGGTATAACATATTCTGCACTCTGTCCAACACTGGCGCTTTCCATTTGTTCAACATTTTTTTGGCATTTTTAACTTTATGAATATCTTTCATGAGATCTATAATAGCATTGGGGGGGTTGTGCTAACGTTGGTTCTTTGAGAAATCAAGACTGTTCTCTTTCAGATTCTCCACTAAAATGCTTAATTTATAGGAAAACCCTCCTTCCACTGTCGCACTTCCATGCGAAAATATCAGCCTAATTTAGATAATGGTTGCTACAATTCCGCATAACATTGATTCCAGGACTATAGAAGGAAAAAAACTTGCGGTCTCATAAATAGGACAATCCACTCATCCTAAATATTTGAATTTTGAAATCAAGGGTAGAATGAGGGAGTTCACTGCAAAGTAGAATGTAATGTGCTTTGGCTTTCTCAGCAACAGAATCTGTGATTCGTTTATTGGTGTACAATGCCTCTAGCAAATAAATTCAAAGTCTTTGGTTTCCCTTGTTCTGGGCTGATAGAAAAATTATACTAGGATCTCAAGTGATGAGAGCCTCTTGGACAGCTTTTGTACTTCAGAGACATCTTTTCTAATATCTTTTTTTTGTCATTTTGATTAGCACAGTAACTGTGCATTCAAAGTTTGAACTTTAGGATAATTACTTTCATATCGAAGTGACTTCTTGAAGTTTTTTTGCCTGAAGATTCCAAGATTAATACCTTTTTACATCACGCAAATTGTGTTTTTTTCATGTAAATCTAATGCAAAAAAGCTTAGTTGTTGTAGCAGGGCATTTTACTGGAATTAAGAAATCTTTCCATAATATTGTAGTATGAAAGAACATTGTGAAATCTGTGAACAGGAATTGGAGCCGAGTGGATCTAAGACGGTTTGGAAGCTTTCGTAAAAAATGATTCACGTTCTATTGAGGCATTTTTTTAAAGAAAGGCCCCATTTCATCATTAGAAATACATCTTTGGGTTGAACAGAAACATTTTGTAATGGTTTTGGTGTGAGTGAGATTTCGACTGTCAATAAATACTTTAAATCACATAAATACTTAAAAACTCTTTCAAGTAGAAAGCCACATTTTCAAACCATTCTGTTGTACATGGTTTTAAAAAGAATATCAATTTTCAGTAACTCAAATGAACTTCAGCACAGCGCGCTGGGATCATTGAAAAGTGTAATAACTATCGTGCAAAAGCTATCATCTTTCAAATTTTGCTGGTCTGTAAGCCCAAAGTTTTTATCTGCTCCAATGAATTAACATGTTAGATCACAAATCACCAATATTAATTAGATAATTTCCATCTGGATTTTCTTCTTTGATCTTTCAACATCCAATTTTTTAATAAAACTCAAGATTGAGTTTGGGAACATCCATGTGAAACTTTGAAGAAGTTCTTACGCAGTAATGGTTTTATTCCTGCAATGAAGTTGTCTAGAACGTCTTTTGCTGTGGCTCTAAACCCTAAAAAAAACACTATTGGAAATATTAAGTACGCACGCCTACTTCCATTGACATCAAAAAACCTTACAAATATATCCATTTGTCCTTTTTGAATGATCTTATTCAAAGATTCATCGAAAGAAACCACGAAATCATCACATTGACATAATCGGTCTTTTATTTCGTTAGCAAAATAGGAGCATGTCAATTCGGTTTAATTCACATATTAAACATTTCGTCGGGCCCATTTAGAAATTTTGAAGCTACTCACTATGCTGATAACATGATATTTAAATGTTTTCTTCCTATATATGGCAGACGATGTTAAAGACAATTTTGTTGTCCTACCCACCTTAAGCCAAAGTATTAATGAGTTTGCAGCAAGACCCACTTTTAATGCAAAAACAGGCCGACTGATGAATAAATCTGGTTAGGTTTTTCATTAATTCCCCTTCAAATGAAATAAACAATTGGTTGAGTATTTAGAAGTTGAAGGAATGGCATAATTTTCAGTGCAACAAACTTTAATATTTGTATTGATTAGATGAACACAACGAAAAAGTTTTTCATGATGGTTGGGTCCTGCTGAGTTTGATTAAATTCAAAAGGAGTTTTTCCCTCTTGAATGGGAAAAAACGGTTTGGCGTCCCATGTTAGATAGAGTCAAAGTTCTTTTACATACTGTGCAGTATGCCTTGGAACTATCTGGTCTTTTACCCAACCACCCGATAACACTGGTCATTATGATCGGGGTCCAACCTACTGGTCGTTAAGTTAGTTTTTTGCGTGAAGTCATTTTATAAAATAATAAATTCCTTCAAATGCACAAAATCAAAAATCACTTCGTCAAACCTCAAGAAAAACGCCTCAAATCTCTCTCTCCCCTAAAAAAAGAAAAAGATTTACCAGATTACAACAATACAGTTATATAACATCAGTCCAATATTACCAATCACCTTCAACTCGGAAGGATAACGTTGGAACAAACTCTACGGGACAGAATAAGTAAAGGTAAATCAGTGAACTAAAAAATAGAACAGACTAGAAGTAGATTCTATGGAATGTTCTCGTCCTAGCGCGCCATCCTTTTCCTACTTATTAAGATACCATCTTCATCATTCCACAATTATTACAGGAAGGAAAAAGAATATATAAAATATGTAACTTGGTTCCAATATCTGTATTCTTCATAATGTTTGAAATATTCGTAGTCTATGTACTTTCATCATAATCTTAAAAACGTTTCCCTGACCTGATTGTTTTTCTCTACTTCCAGAAAGTTGAGCCCTGATTGAGAAAACACCTTGCGGCAAGGAAAACTTTTCCACAATAATATGAAGCTAAAAGTGTATTGAAATATAGAAGAAAAGGATCTTAAAGAAATCAAAAGTAAAAGTTCGTCCGAACGCAAAACCACTTCAATTTTGCTCATTAATGTTCAAGGCGTACACCTTCCAACAAATCTTGGATATAGACTTGCTTTCTCTGATATGGTATCCTGTTGGACAAGCCAACATAAAGAGACTTTTCTAATACGCCAATCCATAAAGCCACCATTGCGGAGAAGTTCCTAATAACGCTGTAAAGGAAAAAACAAACGTCTAAACAAAATCTGATGAAAGAAGGACATTAATAAGTCCACTGCAAGCAAAACTTAATGAATAGTAAAGATGTAAAATCAAAATCAAACAAGACTAGCCTCAGCTTACCAAGCAAAATATAAATTGATATAAATAACTCTTAAGTAAATGTAACACTTGCTACTATAATTTAAACCAGTAAATATATCCTAACATAATATGTTGGTTCTCAAAATTTCAGTTATTTTTTTTTTCACTGCGATATGGTTACCAAAGTAGAATATATAAAAAAAATAAGAGAACGTAAATGTCATCATCATAAATCATAACCACCTTAACTTTACTTACAGATTGGTGTGAGGTGCGTCGCAAACATCGGAAACAGAATAGTTACTAGAACAAAGTGGAGAACTCGTCGCAGTCGGAGAAAAATCCTATACGACCCGTTTATACCCTTAAGTTGACGAACTTCGTACGGTACAGGTGCAAAAAAAATCCACCCCTAGGGTTACACGGTCCCATGGGCCAGGTGCGACAACGCTATATCGCACCGAGTCACAAAAAACACCCAGCCATTCACTCCTTTGCACCTTTCTTCTCGACACTGCCAAACTCACATTCTTCTCGTTTTCAGGCATTCCTTTTACTGACTCAATCCTCCTTTTCTTTTTTCTTCGGTCTCTTCCAGCCGGTCGATTCTCCAGCACACTTTACTACTAATCATCATTCCGGCTTAAACCCGAACTAATCTAACATCTACTCTTTCAATATACCAAGACAAATCTCTTAAGTAGTACACTCGTGTTATTCTCTCATTTACGATTTCTTCACATGATACATATACTCTCTCTAATGTGTTTCATTTCACATTTATTGCAATATTCCTTCTCTTACTACCTAACTACATTCCCGTTATATGATTGCCGCATTCTGAATACTTGTTACTTTAGATCTATTACCTCTTAATCCACCTAATTAGTTTCTACACTATGCCCATTAACAGATAGGTATCAACATGAGCCCTCATTGCATAACCCTTATAAACACTAAAAGACTAGTCCCCTTTATCAATCCACAAGGATTAATTTGCACCAGGCACCTTCTTCCATTTCAAAACGCGCCTTGATTTACCGCACCATCGCCTAAATAACAAAGGCAACAGCCTTTTTTCCCTAAATATTTTACCCCATAAGCCAATCCTGGGCCAAGTGGAGTTTGTCTCACCAACAATTCACATGGCGCGTACCCCAATAATTTTCAACCATAGCCTACTCTTATCTACATTTACTTACCAAACCCATCCTTTTACACACCCGGCCAAACGCCCTCATAAGGCAATCCTCGTCTCATCTCACATCTCAAATCGGAAATGTAAAGGTGGTAAGGAATCCTCCCTGTATTTTCCCTGCTCCATCATTCTAGAACCATCCCTTGCCTATCCCCTACCACCCCCAGCTCTAATTCTGTCATAACCCGATCCAAGTATATAAAAATTGAATAAACTAGGAGACATTAACACATCCCTGCCTTCACACGGTGCTCCGCTATAATATTAAATCCAATCACTTCAACTCCTATTGTATTCTACACACACGCTTCACTAAATCGTAATGGCATAAAGGTTGTGATTCCATTCAGAAGCCTATCACGAATCCCATGAGCTTCCCTATTAAAAGTCATACGCCTGTTGCAAGTCGCATTGGAAATCTAGAAATACATGATTTTTACGATCTTCCCTCTCTCTTATTACTTCATCCATATATTGTTCAATGTAAAATGAAATGTGTGGGTGTGTGCATCCTCTATGACCTCTAAATGCACCTTAGGAATCCTTCACCAATCAGTCCCATTTCACAAGAACGTATTCTTCAACCAAAATACAGCATATATCTCCCTAGCAACAATCAATATGACTAATTTCCATAGTTTCCTACAGTTCCCACCCTGTAACCATGTAATAAGGGTACAATAACCTGCTATTCCATCCAATCCTCGGGAACTATATCCTGCCTATAAACGCTTTTGTTACTCACTCAAATTCCATTCAATCACCATCTCGCCTCCATATCCTTGATCATAAAGTACAAAATATTTCATCAAGTGCCAGTAAAGTTTTACCTTTCTTCAACTTTCTCACTCTAGCCACTAAATTCCCAAAATATAATATTCTTCTTGCATTCAACAAAGCCCACACACTGCACTATTATCTCTTCATGACTAACGAATGTTATGACAAATTTTCGAAGTGTTCCCTCCACAACTCTTCCGACATCCATTATCATCAGTTAACACTAAAACACCAAGACTTAATCCATTTTTCTAATGCAGATATTCCCTAAATTCTAAATTCTTAACCTTTCCGGCGTCTTCCTTCCAAAGAGAGCTTCCTATTCGCCTTGTAAGTACCCATTCATCCTCCTTCCAAACTGCCCATTTACTTCATTTTAAAAATAATAAAATAAATGTGAAAATATAAATTAATATTAACCTAATAAACATAACTTTAGTAACTTTAAAAGGGGAATAGGAAAGCCTCTTCTGGAAGGAGCGCGAAAGGTTAAGAATGGAGATTGGCGAATCTGCCTTAAGAATAGATGGAAATAGGGATGTGGACTTTCGTAATTGATGACAATTGGATGTAAGGGAGTGTGGAAGGAAGCACTTCGAAAATCTGCCATAACATTGGCAGTAATTGAAGAGGTGATAGGATAGTTAATGTGAGTGGGTTTGATGGTGTAAGAAGGAATAAGGCAATTTGGGGATTGAGTCATAAGCAAGGAGTAATGGTAGAGTGAGTAAAGTTGGAGAAATGGTAAATCTGCAAGTATAGATAGGAAATTACTGTGAAAATGATCAAGAACGTGTGAAGGCGAATGGTGATCTGATTGGGATTGGTAGTTGTGTAACAAAAGCGTTTATTATGGAGGGTATACAGTTCCGAGGGATGGAAAGGAAGAAGCAATTAATAGTCAACCCTTCTCATATTAAGGTGTAAACTGTAGGAAATATAGGGGGAATTAGTTTATGTGTAGTAGTCACTGTGTAATTCTGGTATGTGTGGTCGAGCTTCTACCACAGCTACCACAATTGCCTCAAGGTATACTGTGTTTAGAGTGTAAGTGGACTGGTAGTGGAAAATCAAATCTTTACATTGAACAAATGGGATGAGAAAATGAGCGGCAGAAATAAGAATAGTAATGTGATTTAGGTTATGATTTGGCTATACCAGGCCGTATGGATAGGATTAAAAGAAAAGCTCTATGAGCAAGGTGTTAGTGTAGCGCTTGCTGAATCGAATCAAAACCTTGATGTATTTGCGATACTGAAGTGTGGGAAGAATTAATGGTATTCGAAAAGTGATTGTTTAATATGCATTAGCGTGATGAGGCAAAAGGATTGTATTGAACAGACATAGACAATTAAATTTAGTTATAGATTGGCAGGAGAGCCTTACCCATAATGAGAAAAATTAGAAAAACTCCAAATTAAGAACACGACAGCACTAATGTCTTTGCGCAGATAAGCAAAACATTGCTTTTGACTGAAGATTGAAAGAATAGGGCAGTAGGAGGGGACAGAATTGAGTTTGTTATCTGAGAGCCCAAGCGCCTGAATTTAGGTCAAGAATAAGACTTGAGGTCTAGAGGAAATGACGTGATGAGGTGTTCTACAAAGTGAAAATTAGAATAAAGGCATCAAACGTTGCAGAAATTAATGAAGAAAGACTTTCCATCAGAATAAGCAAGTGGTTATGTCTTGGTGGCAATAAACATGCATATCACCAGAAGTTGTCAGCTCCCATGACGGGAGAAGTGTAACCCCATCAATGAAGGCCATCTCTCCAAGTGTCCTCCCGTTCCCATGAGGGGGAGAAGCTACGACGGGAATTATTAAAAAAATAAAACTGCATGGATATTATGGTGTAGTGTGCTTTGTTTGTGAAGAAAGATACACTGCAAAATATAACCCGCATACAAACTTCACAGTGTAAAGTGCAAAGCACACCTGGTGATTGTGCTTTCTAGATTAGTGAGCGCAGGGTTTGTGGAGTCGGTCAAAAAATTTCCGACTCCGACTCCAACCCTCTTTGAAAATTACCACTAGTTCCGGAGAGAACCCGACATCCTGCTCCGACTCCACCCCTTGTTGAAAAATTACCGACTTCGAGCTCTTTATGAGTAGAAATTGATGCTATGAGAAAAATATAATATATAGTATATAATATATATAAAATATACATATATATATATATATATATATATATATAATATATAGTATGATAAGTATATGTATATATATATAATATATATATATATATATATTAATATATATATTATAATGAAGTAATTTTTTGTTATTCTCTGTGTTAATGTATAGTAGAAGTGCAA
>JABUQX010079864.1:0-7500 GCA_015478945.1 Trachelipus rathkii
TATTATATATTAATTATATATAATATATATATATAAATATATATATATATAATATACATATATATATATATAGGTTGAATTTTGGTTTAAAAAACTACAACTCTATTAAAAACTACAATAGATACAGGAAAAGGGAATACACTTGTTCGAACCATGGTAACATTTTAAGTGCGGGAAAATGTAAAAAGAAAAAATTATATCTCAAAACTACAAATAAGCTACAGCGAAAAGGAATACATTTTTGGAAAATGCCTGGTAAAATTTTACATCGGAAATATATAAAAAAATAAAAATAAAATTATTGTTAATAATTATAGTAAATGATTAGAGAGCCTTTTTGAGACCTTTTATTGGTTACTCGTTAAAATAAATAGACTTTACTATTAAATTTTGCTTTTTTTTTTTTAACTAAAAGAAATACCCCAAGGCAGGAGTCGGGGTCTCTTGGCCTTCCGGGGACTACGGGTACGACTAATTCCCCCCTCCGGGGGGTCTCCGAAACCCGCTCTTTGAGTATTTGGGTGTCGCGGGGATCCTCCGCCCCCCCTACTGGTATGGAAAACGTCCCCCCTGCGTGTTCCCCGTCGGCTCGAGCCCCCTACATTGCGTGTTAATAACTTTACAAATAATATATATATATATATATATATATATATATATATATATATATATGACATTAATACTTAATATATATACTATATATATTATATATATATATCATAATATATAATATATTAATATATATAAATATAATATAATATAATATATCTATATATATTAATATATATAGGCATAATATTAAAAAAAATTGATAAAACGTAATTAGCCAATTTTAATCTGTCAACTAAAGGTTGCAATCCGTATTTTGGCATTCTTTTTTTTTTTCATTCTCTTTTACGCAAATTTTCATTGCTCGGACTAAAATACCTATTAAACAGGGCAAATACCTATAAAGCCAGTATTTTACAGAACATAAGCAGTTATTAGATGAATGAAAACAACCCCAACGATTATGGATGAAATGTGGCAATAAATGCAGAAATTTCATGCGAGACTGAAAACACAACAGTAAGAAAAGCATACTGAACTAGTATGTGAAATAAGACTGGTTCCAAATCCACTTTGACTATTTAGACAGTACTAATCTGGCGTCATCTAACCCCAATTATAATAATCTAGCTCAATTAAATTTTGCTTATCGGGCTTTTAATATATTCACAAACAGGAGCATTAATAGCTATAGTTCATACTCAGGATTGAAATATCAGTTATGATCATAAATACTGTTAATATTGAAATTTATATTTCCACAATAAAAATTTAAATACAAAGAGGAAGGTGAAAATAAAGAAGAGGGTTTATTCGATTTTATATGAGCTTTCTACGACTTCTATCAGCCAATGAAATTCTGTCTTGGATAGCTGGTAAGTAATAATTTTGATAGTTGTGAATTTTCTATTTAAAATTTCTAAAAAATTTTATTTTATTTAAAAAGCAAAAAAAAATACACTAAGGACAAATTACAATTATAAATCCACATCTAAGTTTGCTGGAACACAACTACAGTCAAATTTGCGGATGAACTAGCAGTTCCCCCAAGTTTCAAATAGCTTTATAAAT
Source organism: Trachelipus rathkii (assembly GCA_015478945.1). Classification (NCBI taxonomy): domain Eukaryota; kingdom Metazoa; phylum Arthropoda; class Malacostraca; order Isopoda; family Trachelipodidae; genus Trachelipus; species Trachelipus rathkii. Next base: position 1,621 of record JABUQX010079864.1, read on the forward strand.
AATAATATATAGTAATTTTAAGAAATTATAACAGTTTATTTTAAAAGAGCCTTCATTTCAGAGAACAAGCAAACAGCTAAAAAAATTATGGGACAACATCAAAACACAAAAGAAAAAGCAATTAGGAGCGATGAAAATAAATCCTTCTCTGAACAGGATGAGAGGACCCTTCACCAAGCTCCCGATATAGACCCGATTGATTATTTGTGCAACACTTTTCAACGGAAGATACCAGGTGTTCCTGAAACAGCGACAGGCTGTGGCCGCTTTCACCAGGTATAACTAACTAATATAATATGATTTCCAGCAACCCCATTGGTTGATAAAATACTCAGATGATTCTTACATCACCACAACAGTAAAAGTAAAAATGGCGCAATAATAGTTTGCCTTAATACTATAAAATTATAAATTGCGTGCATCAAGTGAATTGCCTTAACGTCATAGCCTCTTTATATACTTTAAATCAGTTAATGCATTGAACATAACATATGATCATATGCTAAAAAAATTTTACGTTATTAACTTTAAAAGAATAAATATATTCAATAGATAATTAGGTAGCCAAAATCCTAAAGATTACATAAAGTAAACTTTCTAAATTCTGTAGGTTTTATTGAAAAATAATAAAGGTAGAACTTAGCTCCATTAAGCATCTTAAGACAATACCTAGCTACGTTATTTAATTAATTCATTATAATTACAGGCTAGAAATTACATGTTTTCTGATAGTAATTATATTTCTTAGACTCTCTCTCTCCTCTCTCACTCTCTCTACTCTCTCTCTCATCATCTCGTCTCCTACTCTCTCTTCTCTTCTCCTCTCTCTCTCTCTTTCTCTTCTTTTTCTCTTCCTCTTCTTCTCTTTCACTTTTCTTTCTTTTCTCTCCCTAATTTTTCTCTTTTTCTCTCTCTTTCTCTCAATCTTTGTCTTTTCTCTCACTCACTCTCTCCCATCTCTTATCATCTTTCTTTTCACTTGTTATACTACTCCTCTCTTCTCAAATCGTTACTCGATCTCTCTCTCTCATATCTCATCTCTCTTCTCTCTCTCCTCTGACTCTCGTCTCTTACATCTCTCTCTAAATCATTCTCTCATATACTTATAAATATATTAAATAATCATCTCTCTCTCTCCATCTCCCTCTCTCTCTCTCTTCTATCTTCTTTCTCTCTCCATCTTCTCTTCTCACTCATTTCTTCTCATGATCGAAGATACTCTCGAATCGTGGAGTCAGTACGTACGGTGTTCAGTGCGCAAGTCTCTCTCTCTCTTCAGTAAGCCACAAGTTTTGACTGGTTGCTGGCGATACATTTTCTCTCAACTTTACGTCAGTCTCGTCCTCTCTATTCAGTTCCTCCTCTCTCTCTCTCTCTCTCTCTCTCTTCTTCTCTTTATCTTCTTTCTCTCTCTTTCTCTCCTTAATCATCTCTCTCTCTCTCTCTCCTCGCTCTTTGCACTGAGGTCTCTTACATACATACGGGTATTCTTTCTCTCTCTCTTCTCTCGATCATCCTTCTCTCTCATCATTATAGTAAACTTCCGAAGGTAATATTTTGCATGAAACTATTCAAATTTATTTCTTTTTCCCCCATAAAAAAACAAAATATCACAGGTCGGAGCTGGCCACTTTTTATTGAGAGACGATAGGAATCTTCATAAACAGCATAGCCACCGAGAGCTATATATGTGGGAGAGCGTACCACGAGGAGTATAGTGATTGCGGAGGATATTGGGAGGCTGTTGGTAGGATACCGGGTAGTTGTAAGTGTCGGATAAGGAGAGGTGTTCACGAAGAGTACCAGCGTCACGTGGAAGAGAGGTTCTGGAGTGTTCTCAATGGGTTTGTAGATGTGTCAGTAGTGAAGAGGATTTTTTGATCTACGCATACATCGAAATTTATTGTGTGTACGGAAGTCAATTCCATATATATAGTCACGCTCCTATGTGTTGAGCGAGAGACCGACTCGGTGAGAGAGTTAGCCACGTTTGCTCATGGTTTAATGCATTTAATAGGATAGTGATGGAGGGATCGGAGAGAGGTGTGTGTTAAGGTTATATGCGCTGTCTCTAACTGATAAGAGAAGGGATGAGTCGTCGCGTATATATCGTATACGGGGCTGAGAGCAGAGTAGATCTCCAGTTTATCTTGAAATACAGTTCGCTATAATATATAGAGTTTTTATAATTTTAGTAAAAAAATCACTTTAGTTAACTCTTTCTATTTGATTTACCATAAAGAGCTCCGAGGCACGAGAAGGCCGGTGTGCGGGCTTACACTAGAACAGATGAGATTCTTTCTCGGAGGGTGAATACATGAGGTTGCATTGACGTAACAATGCTAGCTGAAATATATTATTAGTAATATGTTGGTGAGTATGAGTATAGTAACTATTATAGTATGTGTTTGCGATCAACTTTTATTTTTTTTATATTAATCATTTTAGAATACACGCACTCTCACGGTTGACTAGTTGTTGAGGATGTGCAAATGCTGAAATCACTGTGTGAAAGGATATAAGTTATTCGCATTAGGTGTTCGGGAGGGTGAGAGAGAGCGTGACCGCGTGTTAGGAGCCTATGGTTGGCGATGTTGCGCGATCTCGGAGTAGTGAGGAGAGCAGGTGGAGCCTCAAGATATGCCGGGTCGCCTCGGTAAACCACGCGAAATGTATGAAAATAAGGGCAATACGGAAAGTATGTATAACGAAATTTTTATTCTTTAATTTTTAGAGGAAACTAAAAAGCAAAAATTTTTCCTCTCTAGAAGCCAAATTAAAGCAGATCTAGAAATGAAAGTGGAACTGCAGAGTTCGCTATGACGAGGAGAATGGCCATCAATAAAAAAAAGGTAAGAGTGGGACCCTTGTAAATTCAAATATTTAAAAAAAAAAAATCTAGAACAATAAATTTATTAATTGGCGAGTTTGTTTGTTATTTTCCTCTATTTTTCCCTTTGAATAATAAAGAATCTCCCGGATGACACATTTCTGCAACTTATAAATTTTTCTTTGGTTACTGACGAATCCAATCTCAAGTACTGAGATTTGGAACTATCCGAGGATTGGAAACTTTTTTTTGGGAAATCTCTTTTTAAAAATCCAACATGAAGCGGCTTGATAACCTTTAGGAAATTGGAAAAGCGTGCAAAGCTCACATTAAATAATATGAAGTAAAAATTTTCTAAAAAAAAAATATAAAAGCTTTTGCATTTTCAATTCCAAGGCTCTAAAAAGATTTATTTTTTGGACATTATTTAAGATTTTACTTACATAAATTTACAGCAGATGTAGAATGACTTGTTTCAGTGATTTCCTGAAGCGTTTTCGTGCTCTCTCTGAACTTCAATTTATCTTTCAGAGGAAAGTTGTGTTCGGACAAATGAGTCTGGTTTTTAAGTAATAGCTACAACATTGGATAAATTTATCACTCGTGGACCGGAACATTTTAATGATTATAAAATTCATTAAAATGTAAAAGTTCGGTGCGTTTTGGATGTAGTCCCCCCGCTATATATATATATATATATATATAATATAATACATATATATATATAATATATATATAATATATATATAATATATATATATATTATATATATATATATATATAATATATATATATATATATATAGTATATAATATATATATAATTATAGCATAGGTAAAATAAATAAACAATGATCAAACGAACAGTTGGCTGGACTTGTGTTGAAAAAGTATTATTGAAAACCCTCCTAATATCTCTTATAATATTGATATACCAGGTTTGTCGGTTTCAAAAAAATTAAAAAACGACCGAGTAACAATGCATTTAATTATTTTATATATTTAACAAAAACATCGAGTCATTTTTTGCATTTCTGAAGTACGTGAAATTTCGAAAATTTTGCCTAATCTTTTTATGTACTGTATTTTTCGCACCAAATTGACTTATTATCTTTTGAACTTCATTCTGATGTAACTCTGCTGTTATTTGTTGACAATTGTCTGAAATTTGCACCCGACATTCGTCTTGTCCTTAACTTCACTGCAAAGTGGTTTAATTACTTATTTTTTTGAGATACTCAATATTCTAATGTCATTATGTTAACTGGTGACATACCTACATAATCCCAGCTGATTTAGGTCTCATGGGCCCTTAAGGAATTAGGAGACTTTTGTGGTGGCCGCTAAACAAATCCAAACCCTTTGATCGGATGTGGCACTACTGGTTAACCAACTCCACGCTCCCTTCCTATTGGTTTCCTCCTCTTTTTTGACTCTTGTCTAGTTTTCTTTTCTTTCAGATCGTTCCATAATATGCCAACTTTGTTGGAGGAGTGACCTCTCTCTTGAATGGTTTTAATTTAATTGGTTCCTCAGGTTCTGGTTCTTATTCTCCAACTTTATTCATACTTTTTCAAATTAAGATCTTCTTCAGCTGCGCTTCTTCTAACTCTGTTCAAACGTCTTATGCGATGAACTCAACTCTTCGTTCCCTTTAACTAATTTTTAAACTAGGCTGCTTCCTCCCTACTTTTGATCCAATCTAGACTTCTTCTCTGACTTCAGCTTTCTCCGATTATAATTCCTTACAGATATAGATTAGAATTTTCCCAGTGGGGTCTTCTCAACAATGTTAATATTTAACACTCTTTAAATACTGAACTTCAACATCTCTCAAAATTTGCTCACCTTTGAAGGCTCTAACCCTTTTCAATAATAAGACATTCTTGCTCTCAAAAATAGTCTGGAAGCCTCGTATCACAACGGTTTGCTAGTATGATCTCGAAAAAGGTAGAAGGTTGGCGCTAAATTTTTTTTTTTCTTTTTGAAGGTTACTCACTACTCCAAGTTATACAAGGGCCTCAGCTGCCCTTGTATGGAGTACTGTTATCAACATTTGGGAGGCGCGGGCTCAGATTTCACCATTCTTCTGGGTAGGGTTGACCGAACGGCTAAAAAGACTAATACTCCTCCCCTATTTTTTTTCCAAACTCCTTTGAACATCTGTTAATATCTATTTTTTTCTAATAGGTACTACTAAGGTAAAGGTGAATCGGAGGAAGTTGGTAGCTTTTCGCACTACAACCGCCAATGCGTCGCCCATCGTAAGCATATGAGTAACTTACTTTTACTCGCACATGAATGTTGAGGAAACTTACCGGTTTGCTCGTTGTCATGTTATGCCTTATTTTACACAACCAAGCTCTTCCCAGTGAAACTCCTTACCATATGCATTTCCTGTTGTATTTAATGCTTCCTCTCTTCAAAAACCCTCCGTCTGCGCGTCACCCTGAAATTGATCTAAGTTTTAGGATTTGGGAGGTTCTCATTAACTTTTCTGTCCAATCCTTAAAAAGGGCTCTGCCCTTATCTTTCTGGTTTAACATGTTAAAAAATAAAAAATTCTTTTTCAATTTCAAAAAAAGATTGCCGGGTCAAAAACTAAATGTTAAAAAATTAATTAAATTATTTCGTATTTCCTCATTCCTATATTCATAATGACGGTTGCTGATAAATTTTAAGTTTCGATTAAATTTGATAACCTAACATTTAAATTGTTTATGAATATCATAAGTTGATATTGGTATTTACGTCTGTCAAAGTCATTAGTCTCACCTATATACAATGTTGTTAACTACTCAATTTCTCCACATTCCTATAATAAACACACATAGTTTAAATTAAATTCCTTCTAAGTAACATAACCATTACCACAACAAACGCATTACCTTTGAAAAAAAATTTCACCTACCTAAACCTCCCCCTCCAGTTTCTCAATGTATTTATACAGTTAAATGTAGTCAGTGCCCCAAAACATATATAGGTGAGACTAATGACTTTGACAGACGTAAATACCAACACTCTTATGACTTACGGACTGACAATTTGACT
>JABUQX010079864.1:10000-17500 GCA_015478945.1 Trachelipus rathkii
TATATTATATATATATATATATATATATAATAATTATATATATAATATATTATACTATATATAATTATGATATATATATACATATCAATATATATATATATATATATATATATATATATATATATATATATATAAACAGTTTTAATTTTAAGATGTGAAATGGAATATTTTAATTATTTAATTTTAAGTAAAATAAGTTGTGAAGTTGAGAAATTAAGATTTTGTTGTCCTTTTTCTCCTAATGCATTTATATGTGTTCAAAGTCCTTCTGATAAGAAGGGATAGAAACCCAACCTCCTGTACTGTGCTTGGATGCATATATTCCTTCTAAATTCATAACAATTGTATATACTTGTTTTGTCCTACTAATGACACTATTCTCTCATTGGTCAATAATGTATCTTAGTTGAATTACTTTTACGTTTAAACCGCTGCAAGTCATTTTTTAGACACTCTCTCTATTTTCTGCTTGAAGGCATAATGCATTGTTGATATTGGTATTTCTTGCTATATTTGTAAAATTACTCGATCGTTTTTACGCTAAGCTGTATCAGTTGTCAAGTGTTACATTTGTGATCATATGTGAAATAAGCGTTCTATTTATTTGTTTCTTATTCAATATTTGTGTTAACACCGCAGTGTAATATTTTGCAATTATTTAAGTGTTTTGTAACCGATATTTTATTCACCGTCGACCTAACCTAGATCATTTAATGTTTAATTATTTTAAAGTAATTAATAAGTGCTTGCAATATTTTCTGTGACGAGCTCTCGTAAAGATTTTAGCCCGTTTTCTTTGTGCATAAGAAGTCTAACGTCTGCAATTTCTCAGGTGCACTCTTATTTGAGTTAACATATTTTGTACAGGTATTTTTATTGTAGATTATATTTATATCTATTGTTTTATTTAAAACAATAAATATAAATTTAATTTATTTATTGACATATTTTATTTATTTTTGAATATTTATTTATTGTTTCGTATTTATAAAAGTACCCCTTAATTGAACTTTATATTCTAAATATAAAATTCAACTCTGGAGTGCTTGCACGGATCAGCTGATTCCGCAAATACGAAACACATAAATAAACAGACATTTTTGATATTTTGGAATTTTAAGATTCTTTTGATTTTAAAAGAAAGCTTGAGACCTAGGAGTAACGCTCTATTAGTTTTCATTGCTTGTAAATCTTTCGTTCATATATATTTGGGCGCATGTAAATATATATATATATATATATATATATATATATATATATATATATATATATAATATATATATATATATATATATATATATATATATGATATAATAATATATATGATATATATATATATATATATATATAATGTTCGTGAATGTATACTGACTGTAAAATTAATGCATGCCATAGAGCTATACCAGTGACTATATTTTTGAGGATATATTCTTATATTGAATATATTAATATATATCCAGAGATATAAATCACTTTAGTATATATTGTTTGTCTCAAGGGAAGTACTGCTCAATATATATATTTATATGTATACAAACCCATATGTATATATGACTTTGTATATTGTTGGATATATATATTCGCATTGATTTGTTAAAGCAGTGAATATATTTTCTTTCTTTTTTTTTTATTAAAAGTTGTTTAAATTTATATTGGTCTGTTTCCTTGATTCCGCCAAATATTCCACTTATTGATTTTATATAATATTCAGTTAATTGATTTGAATATTTATTGTTTAATGCTGAAGTCATTTTGGAGATATATGCATAGAGTCTTGCTGATAATCTTTAGTATATTCACAACAACAAATATTATCAGTCTTGTTTCTGGTACAAAAAGGACCCGTCGTCACATCTAGTTAACCGGAGATCTTCGTTGCTGAACTTGGTAGGTCACTTTTATAATATATTAAGGTGTATCAACAGGTCGTGGACTTATCAATTGGAGATTAACGTTTACTTAGGTGCAGGACGTGAACACCCAGTGTATTGTATTCAGCATATTGTCTTCAGGGTCTGGCCAATGGAAAGTTAGTGAGTTTGAAGTGTTTGTAGACAAGCTTGTTGTTTAATCCCTGACAATAGTATAAAGTCGGGTTTGCCTGTTCATCGATACCTAGACCTGACTGACCAGTATTTGTTGTCAAACAGTACTATTATTATTTTGTTTTGTAGTGTTTTTACTTGTTCTCGTCCCACGTACGTAAAGTAGTACGGGAATATTGTTTATTTAACAGATCATCTATTTTTGTTTAATTTAATTGTGTTTAAGTAAGCATATTTATTCATTTGTGTTTTTGTTGTTCTTCTAGGTAAAAGAAACATACGCATATTGTGCGCGATTCGTATCGCTGAATATCACTAAGGCTATTATACGATATTTGGTGTGTGGAATAATTTGGAATCAACGTAACACCAGTAAATTTAGGTAATTTTTATTGTTCTTTGTCCTTATATATATTATATATATATACTCACACTATCATCACATATATATATATATCTATATATTAATATATATATTTATATATATATTATATATATATATTATATATATATATATATATATACTTTAATAAGAAGCCTTAAAGAGAAACTTGTAAATAATTTAGAAGAGTCGGTATTTTTATCTAAAGTAAGATTTTTAATTAATATATTAAGAACAAATTTCGTTCTTGTCGGAAACCTCATCAGGTGCAGTTCTTTGTAAGACTAAAGTTAAATTTAATATTAACAATAATAATTTAAAAAGTAATTTATATTTTAGATTTAAGATTTGTGCTTTATAATATTAATAAAATATCTTACTTTTAGATAAATACCCGAACTCTTCCTAAATTATTTACAAGTTTCTCTTTAAAGGCTTCTATTATAATTTATATCTATTAGCGATCATGCTGAAATCAATTACTCTATATATATATTATATATATATATACTATATATATATTTATATATATATATATATATATATTTATATATATATATATATATATATATATATAAATATATATATATTTATTATTAGTTGAAGGACAAGCGTAAGAAAAATTTGACGGAAGCGTTACGTGGGAAAATATCGTTTTCCAAGAATTTGAGTTTCTACTCGTACAGGCGAAAACGCCGAAAACAATATTTTCTCGTCCGATTTTGTAAATTTTTCTTACATAATATTGAAGTCTATATATATATATATATTATATTATATATATGATATATATAGTATATAATATATATAACTACATATATAGTTATATATATATATATATATATATATATATGGTGAAAATACATTAGGGGGTATTTACAAATACAATTTGATTGCGTGCAGGGTATTGCATTTCACTTATACATAATAACCCCGGTCTTGGTATTATTTATTACACCTGGCGCGGTACCCTGTTTGGCTGAACGTTCGGTGCGAGCGGAGGACCGTCGTAATGCTCTTCTTGGACAGTAGAAGTAATCTCGGTTTCTCTTTTGTCTCGTCGTAGCGTTGTGGTCAAACACATGCACGCTCCTCTGCAAGGGGCCCAGGATCGTATCCTAGCATGGTGAAAAAACATTAGGGGGTATTTACAATTACAATGATTGGCAGGGTATTGCATCTTCAGCTTATATATATATATATATATATATTATATATATATATTATATATATAATCTTCTCTAAAACCATATATCACCTATATATATATATTATATATATATATATTATATATAGTATATTATATATATTATACTTATATTTTCAAGATTGATAAATTTTGGTCGAAAACCTGCAGTTATCAGGTTAGATGAAATCACAGGAAGAACTTTTTGCTAGATGCAAAGAGTTTGGTTTAACTAACCAAGAGGCTTTAAATTATTTGAGAGAGGAACATGCTAGAGAGAGGGAATATGCTGCTGAAATAGAAGAAAAGAGATTGGCTAGAGAAGCCGAAATAGAAGAAAAGAGATTGGCCAGAGAAGCAGAAGAAAAGAAGTCGGCTAGAGAAATGGAGTTGCAAAAGCTCCAGATGGAAAAGGAGTTAGAGCAGTAGAAAGATCAATGCAGCACTAGAGGAGAAAAAGCTTATGATGGAAGCTGAAGCTCGTAAAGAAAAAGCTGAAGCTGAAGCACGTAAAGAAAAAGCTGAAGCTGAAGCGCGAAAGGAGAAAATGGAAGCGGACGAGCGCGAACGTCAGGCTAAGCTGGAAGCCGACAAAATCGCAAGAGAATCCGAAGAAAGGATTTTAAAGATGAAGCTGGAGGCAGAAGACCGTCAACGGCAACATGAAGCTACTTTAGCAGCATCTCAAAGCTCCTCAAATACAAATAATACCTCACATGCAAGCCGATATCCGAAGTTAAAGTTGCCCAATTTCGATGAGAAAGTCAACGATATAGAACAGTATCTGTTGATGTTCGAAAAGCAGGCAGTAGCAAATGATGTGCCAAAGGAAAAACAAGCAATGGTACTTGGTAGTTTCCTCACTGGGAAAGCGATGGATGTTTTCAATAAACACACGGTCGAACAATTGAAAAATTACGAAGAGTTTAAAGAAGCCTTATTGATTCGATACAATTTAAGCGAAAGCGGTTATTGTTCAAAATATAAGAATATACACCCAGATGAAGATGATAGTCCTTGCGTATATTTAAGCAGAATTGTGGAAGCTCTTCGAAAGTGGTTAACCGCTGCTAGTGTGAAAATGTCTGCTGATGAAATGATTGATTTCTTTTCAATCGATAAGTATTTAAATGCAGTACCAAAAGAGTTGGCTACATATTTGACAGAAAAGAAAGAAAAGGATATCAAAAGCATTGTTAGTAGTTCTAACAATTACATTGAAGCACATCACATAAAACGTACGTCAGGTCGCGCACGAAGTCAGAGTCAAAGTAACACGAAAAACAACAATAACAGCAATTATTTTAAATCGAGAGTTAGTACAAATAGTTATCATAGAACCGATAACAGCAAGAATACCAATCAACACATGCCAAGAACAAAGGAATTTGCAGCAAAAAATAGTAATGGGGTTAATGAACGACAAGAAAGACGTCGTAGTAGCAGCGAGTCTAGAGCTGTACTCGTCTGTTACAGGTGTCAAAGGAAAGGGCATTTAGCGCGTGATTGTAGATGCCGCTCCAAAAACTTCAACAGTAGTGGCTTGAAATTTTGGCAATCAATAATAGGCAGAAGGAAGACGGAGAAGGAACGGCAGCGTTCGGGAGGTTTCCGAAAGGGAAATAAAGTCCTGAAGTCTTCAGGTGAAGAACGCTATATCCTTAAAGATACTGTAGTTGTGAGCGAGCCTGATTCGCGTAATTCACGTATTTGCCGACAGCTTTTTGGGAAGTGATGGTATCGTGTCCATTTATTAAGGGACAACTGTTGTAATATGGTGATAGTGGGCGAGGTTTTACCCGAAAGGTATATACGATCATGAGATTGGGTTTAAACTGTACGGTTCGAGAAGTTTCAACTCGCAGATGTCAAGATAGAGCACCCCATACTTTGTGGGGAGACGACGCGGCATTGGCTGCCAGGGGTCGTGTATTGGTCTAGTCCAAGGAAAATTGAGGGGCACTTCCCATATCCAGCAACCCTCGCGTGGAAGCGACTGAAGTGTCATGGTCGCACAGTTGTGCAGGAACGGGATAACTCAAAGAAAAGCCGAGCAGCTGAAGAACAGATTCGACTAAGAATCTATGGTGAGGCGGCAAAGCCAGACAAAAGGACATACGTCTGAAAGAGGCGAGAACGGAAGAAGAAAAGTTTATGGAGGAAGCACCGTCTGTCAGCAGTCATCAATCATGTTTTGTAGAAAGGGAGATATCTAACGCGCGATACACCATTGTTCTAGTGAACGAGATTCGCATGTTTCCAAAATTTGGAAACGAAAGTTTTGCAAGCCGATGAATGTAAAGTAGTTTCACACTGTGCCACAGGAAGATACTGAAAAGTATTTGGAAGTGCAAGACACTTATTGAAGGGATCTACTATGCAGATGTGCATTCGTAAAAGAGAGTCATTTGACATTGTATGAAGAACGTCATATTGGAAAATGACGAAATGCCCCACAAAGACAGTTCTAAGACACATAGTGTCGCAGCCGCGAACCAAACAGAAGAGGTTCACGACGATCAAATTACTGAAAAAGTATTTAAAGAAAGACAGAGAGATGACGCGACTCTACAGAAGATATGGAAGTCTTTAGATAAAGGTGAAAACAAGTATGTTTTGAAGAATGGCATATTGTATAAAAGAGTAGTTGAGAAGAAGGAAATTACAAAGAAATGCCGCGACGCAGGGAAGCATCAGAAAATAATCCTCAACATTATTGTTGGACAGAGAGTAATAAAATGCGTCCGTGGATGAAAGACAAGAATGGCAGAAAAGCAAAGTTTACGGAATTAGTAAAGAAGTCGGTAATGCCATTGTGCCAAAAGATCTCAAAGAAGTTGCAAAGAATAAAGCAAAAGTGTAACCATGAGGAAATGGTGAAAATGTCTATGAAGATTGGTCAGCACAATGCGAAGCATGACGAATGTATGAGAGAAGACATTGGTAATTTGGAATGAAATGATGAAAGAGAAAGACTTATGGGAAAAGGAATGTGGAAAGTATGTGCAAACATACAGTGAAATAATCGAAGAAAGTATGAGAAAGAGGCGAAAATTGTATAAAAAAAATTATACAAACAGGAAGTATGTTGTTGGAGGCAAATGTGCCACAAAAGATTTGATTGAATCACTAAAGAAGAAAGTGATCACTAAGTGTCGTAGTGGATTGACGAAAAGTAGAAAAATGAGCGGTTGGGGCAGATATAAGAGTAAAAAGTAAGTGAAGGAAGATTTGTTGAAAAAGAAGAAAATGTGTAATTACGTAAAAAGACTGCATGAAATTGTCAGTTTGGAAAAGCATGACATGAAGTTCAAAGGAGAAGTTATGCAGAAAAATTTCAATAATCTTGGAAATGAGGTGATAGAAGAGGAGGAGTCATGCGAGAAGATGTTAAAGGGTTCGTAAGAAGATACACCAAAATGTTTAAAGAAGTCATGATGAAGAAAGAAAAATCATGCAGGAAGAAATACACAGATGTGTATGGCGAGACTGTAGATAAAAATAAGAAGAAGATGAACAAAAAGTGTTGGAGAGGTTACGAAGATATGAGCGAATATTCAGAGGATCTGCTTAGGTCAAGTGGAGAGGGAGAAAAAGAGGAGAGTAGTGGATGGAATTTGAGAGGAGGAATCGAGAATGAAAAATCTTGCATGAAAAATGATAAAGACATTCCTTTCGTGAAGATCACTGTTGAAATTGTAGATGTGTTTAACGAAGCTGATTATTTTGTTGAAAGAAAAGAAGATTATCTTCAGACCCGGCTTGATTATACGAATGAGATATGGAATACTCCAATGTAAATAAATGTAAAGAAGGTTTACTGTATGTAAGAAGTTCCACCGAAGAAGGAACGCCTGGATTAACCGAAGGGGCACCTGCCGAAGATG
>JABUQX010079864.1:25000-30434 GCA_015478945.1 Trachelipus rathkii
ACTAATATATGCTTACGCAACAAAAGTTTTAGCATCAATGAGCTAACATATCAAATAAACTGACTAAGAATTAATGTAGCAATGCATACCTAACATACCTCGCTATGAATAATCCCGCTTACCATCCTGATAAATTTCCACTTATCGCAAGTAAAGTAGCTAACAGGTCATACAATACTCGATATGTTTTCCACTTTCCCGCATATCAGCAAACAGGTAAAGACGTATTAATCTAAAAATCCGCTTACCAAGTGATCAACAAATCTATCAAAGATACAGCATTTGAACTATGAATTGACACTATCTTTATCAAAGTGTCATTCGTCTAGAGTATACATATCAATTTAAACTATGAATAAACGTAAACATAGCAAAATTCTTGGGCAAACGCTAACATTACTCAACAAATACTTAACCTAGACTCACGTTCTAACACATCATCGTCAGTTAACACAGTAATATCTTACACAACCCATCATTTCTCTACCAAATCAGTGTTAATTTCACTCTGTCATAGTAATATTTAACATAACATACCTAACTTACGAATAAACAGTTTTTTCATTAACCAGAGTATCTATAGCAACACATCACTCCCGAGAGAAAACCAATGGGATGCCCCCTTTTGACAAAAGGGTGTGAAAATTCCTGAGAGGGGGGGAATCACCCCGAAGGGGTGTAAGTGGCCATTACCCCTTCGGGCTGAGGCCCAAAATCCGCTTACACCCCATCGGGGTGATCCCCCCTTTCAGGATTCATATGGTGTATGGTACGTATGGTGTGTTTAGGTTTGTTCGTTGTACATTATATTCTTAGTTCAGTTTGTTATGTTAGCATCTATTCATTGGAAAACTTTGTAACGTTAGCATATATTCGATGGTTAGTATATAAAGGACATTTTTTGTGTTATGTTTAGCCGAAATGATACTCGAAACATGATATGAATCAATAGATCGATAGATCAAAAGGTCATGGTGGGAGGATAGGGAGGGATTTTTTGATGGTTTGGTTTACTGATTTACGGATTTACTGCTTTAAAATCAGTAAACTATTACAATTTACCATGATATTTTATTCAAGAACTTATTTTTATGTTATGTCAGGATAAAATTTTTGTTATTTTTATGTTATGTTTTGGTTAAAACTTTGTTATGTTTGCAATTATTGTGGGATTATGATATTTTAGACGAGGTTATGTTGAATTTTGTTAAGTATTACGAAGTTGATGTAAAAAATTTGGTACGTTAGCATTATACTCTTTGTCAGTATGATGATTAGACAGGAATATGCTAAATTTTTGTTAAATATTACGGTTAATGTAAAAATTAACATTGATATGTGTAGAGGATATGCTGAAAAGTGTGAATAGGTTACGTTTTTGTATGAATGTTTAGGTACTTTACTGTTGTTAAGTGGGGAAGTTTTGTTAATGTTAGTAGTTTATTAGTATAGGTTGTGTTAGGTTTGTCATTGTAACATTATTAATTCTAGTTCAGCGTTATGTTAATGTTAGCTTTTAATTAATGTAAAACTTTGTTTTACGTTAGCATATTATTCGATGGTAAGTAATAAAGACTTATTTTTTGTGTTATGGTTTAGCCGATGATACTCGAAAATATGACATGCATCAATAGATAATAGATCAAAAAGGTCATGGTGGGAGGGTGGTGAGGGATTGATGGGTTTGGATTTACTGATTTACTGCTTTAAAATCAGTAAACTATTACAATTTACTATGTTATTTTATTCAAAGAACTTATTTTTATGTTATGTTTGGATAAAACTTTGTTATGTTTACAGTTATTCGATGGTCTGTATGATAATTAGACAAGATTATGATAAATTTTTGTTAAATATTACTGTGTCAATGTAAAATTAACTTTAATATGTTAGAAATATGTGCTTGGAAAAAGGTATGAATAGGTTACGTTTTTGTATGTAATGTTAGTTACTTTACTGGTATTAAGTGTGGAACTTTGTTAATGTTAACAGTTTATTAGAGCGTAAGTTGTGTTAGGTTTTGTCGTTGAACATTTTTCTTACTTCATTTGATCTTATGTTAGCTTTATTTAATATGAATTACATGTTATGTTAGCAATATTCGCTGATTAGTATAATAACGAAATCATTTTTGTGCTATGTTTTATCCGAAATGATACTCGAAATGAGACGTAAATCAATAGTGTTAATGTAAAATTAACATTGATATGTTAGAGATATGCTTGAAAAAGTGTGAATAGGTTACGTTTTGTACGCTGTGCTAGGTACTTTAGCTCTTGGATATGCTATGGAACTTTGCTAATGTTAGTAGTTTTTTCGTGCGTAAGGTAGGTGTGTTAGGTTTTATCATTGCTCATTATATTCTTAGTTCTGGAAATGCTATGTTAGTTTATTAATGTGAAACAATGTTACGTTAGCATATATTCGTTGGGTTAGTATATAAAGAACTTATTTTGTATTTGTGTTTTTATCCGAAATGATACTCGATATGTGACGCCTGAATCATTAGATCAATAGATTAAAAGGTCATGGACGGGTGGATAGGGAGGGGGCGGGGAGGGGACGGGTGGTTTGATTTACTGATTTACTGATTTACTGCTTTAAATCGGTAAACTATTACGCTTTACTATGAATTTAATTCCAAAGAACTTATTTTTCATGTTATGTTTATAAAAATTTGTTATTTTTTCATCTTATGTTTGTTAAAGCTTTGTTATGTTTGGCAATTAGTTGGGAAATATGATATTTAGGTAAGGTTATGATAATTTTTTTTAATATTATTAAAATAATAATAGAAAACTTTGTTACGTTAGCATAATATTCGTTGTCAGTATGATGTAATCGGTCAAGGTTATAATACATTTTTTGCTAAATGTTACTGTGTCAGTGTAATGTTAAAGTAATTATGTTAGAGATATCTTTGAAAAGTATGAATAGTTACGTTTTGCATGCAATGTTAGGCTACTTTACTGATGTAAGTGTGGAACTTTGTTATGTAACAGTTTATTCGTATGTTAAGTTGTGTTAGGTTTGTCTTTGTACCTTATTTTCTAAGTATAGTTGATGCCAAGTTGAATTTAATTTTGTGGAACCTTATTATCTTAGAGGGTATGCAGTGTTCAGTATGATAATTAACCAATGTTTGTGATAAATTTTAGTTAAATTTTACCATGTTAATAAAAATTAACATTGTTATGTTAAGAGATATGCATGACAACGTGTGAAAGGTTACGTTTTGTATGCAGTTAGTTACTTTACTGTTGTGTAAGTGTGGACTTTGTTAAACGTTACAGTTTAATTCAATGTTTTAGCGTGTCAGGGTTTTCGTTGTGTATATATTATAGTTCAGATGATGCTTAAGTAAGGCTTTTATTAAATGTGAAAACTTTGTCACGTTAGCATATATTCGTTGATGAGTGTATAAAGAATTTGTTTTTTATGTTATGTTTAATCCAAAATGATGATACTCGAAATGTACTTGAATCAATAGATAAATAGAATCAATAGATCATAGATCATGGATGATGTGGGACACAGTGTGGTATGGCCGTTTGATTTACCTGATTTACTGATTTAGGGTATGTAGAATACATGATAATTTTAGTAAAATATGACCTGAATCAATAAGATCAATAGATCAGTAGATCATGGTTGGACAGGAGGTAGGTTGGGTGGGTTGATTTACTGATTTACTGATGGGTAGGATGGTGAAGGTACAATTTACTAACAATATGACTTGAATCAATAGATTAATAGATCAATAGATCAACAGATCATGGAAGGGCTTAGGAGGGCAGTTTTGATTCACTGATTACTGATTTAGGTATGTAAAACATGACATTTTAGTAAAGAATCAATTGATTAATAGATCAATAGATCAATAGATTATAGATGGGTAGGAGGGTGGGTGGGTGGTTTAATTTACTGAATTACTGATTTACTGCTTTAGGGTATGTAAAAAGCGTAAATTTTGTAAGTTTTAAACATAAAGAGTAAGGCCGTTTTATTTGTCAAAAGGAGTTTTATTATTTATTTATTTATTTATTTATTTTATTTTCTTTGTTATGTACTTTCTTGATGGTTTTCTGAAACCATTATTGTTTCGAGATTTACTGACCCAGATTAACATGTAGAAAGCACAACATTGTTGTTATAACGATGTTTTATTAAACTCGGCACCGCACCGGCTCGAGCACCGGTGCGCGGAGGCCAACTCCTCAGATTCCTATACCAACTTTTTCTAGAAATTTAACTCTGAATCCTCTCACCAAATCAGCTTATTACGAACACTTCGATTTTTTTAAGGGGGGTGGGTCCCCTTCCGGGGACCAGGGGGACGTAACCTCGGTCGTAGACGAGTACGTCACCATCTAACCCCCCTCCAAATTTTAGCCCATACGATAATCTCTAACCTCTATAGATATTATTAATCGAGCCCATAGGCTGGCCCGAGCGCAGAGTCTAAACCATTTAATAATAATAATAAACTAATAATAATAATATATAATAATAATAAATAACAAAAACAATGATAAGTAAGATGAAATGTAAATAATAATACATAATAATAATAATAATAATAATAATAATAATAAATAATAATCTAATAATATAATAAAATAAAATAAGAAACAAACTTCAGAGGCTGAACCAGAGTCGCTCACGCTGGTTGAAGCGGAGTCGAAAGGCTGGCTTGCGTTCGAAAGCGGAACCGGAGCCGGAGTCGCAGTCGGAGCCGGGGACGGAGTCGGATTGCTTAAAAAAAACGATTCCTGTAAGGAATCGTTTTTCGACTAGGAATCGATTCCCGAAGGGAATCGATTCTTAATAATAATATAATAATAATAATAATAATAATAATAATAATAATAATAATAATAATAATAATAATAATAATAATAATAATAATAATAATAATAATAATAATAACAATAAGGTGTGTGGGCGCGCGCTCGCGCGCGCGCTTCGGACATCTCGGCGATTGTTCCAAACTCTCGTTAGGCCTAATCTCACCCGCTCGAAAGCTGTAACAAAGGCGTAAGCGCAATATTTTGCGTTCGCTCTCGTTGGAGGTCCCTATATACATCTAAAGACTTGAAAACGTCGTCGTATCGCGTGCTTAAAATAACTTCATAGATTATATTCCAAGTTTTAGACCGATACCTCTAATAGTTTTCAAGCAATCGCTTGTGGGCGGTCAAACTCATGCATTACTACTCCCATCCTTTTACACACCCTGCCAAAAACATCTATAAATTCTCTCAAACTCTCTTCAGATTTGCCCAACAAAACCAAATTATCCGTATATAATAGGTAGGGCACCCCTCCACTCCTTCCTTCTCCATCATTTTAAAAACCCATCCCCTGGCAACCCCACCTCTAACTCTTTCATAACCCTATCCTATACAAATTGGAATATTCGCAAGGAGACAAT
>JABUQX010079865.1:0-22393 GCA_015478945.1 Trachelipus rathkii
AATGAGTGTAGATAAAATTATCCACATACAAGTTATTGACCAGAAGCCGAGAGACCAGATCAAATGAATATTTGCTTTTAATATGATGTTTATTATGTATTTAGATAAAAGGGGATACCGCAAGGCCAAAAATGATTGTCGCGTACCTATAAAGTAACAAGTCTGCAATCTTCTTCCCAGAAGAAACAAAAACTTGTTACGATCGCTTTCAAGTTTAAGATAGATTTGTTACGATCGCTTTCGAGATGTCAGCGACGAACCACATAAATTTGTTGGTCCATAAAGGAAAGAAGGAACGAAAGTAAAGACACCAACCAAGTCCGATGCCTGGTAAACAGTGTAAGGAGAAGGAGCGCTTTTGTTTTAAGGCTACAATTGAACACAGGCCTGATTTTAGTAGAAACCCGATCAGCCATTTTTATTACAGGCCTGTGGGGGATCCATATTAACATCGAACTCCTTTCGGAGCAACACGAGAATGATTTCGATGATCTCACATCTCAGCCTTTTCCTTAAAAACATCATGTACCTTAGCCAAGACCTTGATTGCTAACGATTTTAACTCTCTAAGCGTACTCAAAGCAATACGATAATCTTGAAGGACCTGATCCACTAATCTGGATCCATGGGATTTCAATCATGTATTATTCCAATTGCCATAAATGAATTGCCATTGTGATTTAGAGTCATAATTCCTTACGATGGCTACCATAATCCTTCTCCTCCTGAATACCCAAAGACTCCAAGCTGTACAGATTATTCCAAACCCAGGTCGGCACTTATTTCATTTGAAGAAATGCTAAGAACGCGGTAAGTAGATGAGGTCAAAGATCGATATGGACGAAGTTAGATGGAGAAGCTTGATAGTGTTTTGCAGCTGAGAGACAACATGTATAGTCATGAATCCCTCTGATTCTGATGTAAATCAAGACTGTTGATTGTGAAGTCTGATTTCTTATAGAAAGGCTTGTTGATGAGGAAGTAGAAAAGAATTCCCTGGGCCGAAAGGAACCAACCCAAAGCAAGTCTGAATGGCACTACCTTCCAAACAATCGATAATTTGGAAGTGTTTCATATGACATAAAGTGTCAGTACCTAAAGGAAGGTCGATGTCATCGACCGAATCCCCATAAAGACAACAAAGGAACTTTCAGCCGCACAATTATGTTTCAACGAATGCGATACTGGCTGATGCTAGACCCTTTAACGCAAAACAACAACCCAAAAGAAGGCTCGACACTTGATGGCCAAGAACCGGGGTTCATAAAGAAGGAATTGCAGCCAGCAATTTTATCTAAGTGCTCGACTAGGTACGATCGCGTTCTTCTTCTCCAATGAGATGTTTTTATCAGGATTTTTGATTATAGGTTAATCTGTTACAGTTGATTCGAGTTAGAAGGCCAATTCTAGAGCCAAGCATATGGTCCTCTTGACTCCCAAAGTCTATAACCGAGACACGATCCCGGAACTGACTTGTTATTTTATGGTTATTGTAGGCAGAATATGTGAAGCTGATGATTGCCCAGTGTTAACAAAGATGATTACTAACATCAGCTTATTTCCTCACCAGCATTTTCTTGACGAGAATGCTCCCTGTTTTGATTAGTGGTTCCAGCGGAAGCAGAGAGCGGCTAGATGTTTTCGGCTCTTAATTTATAGCAAGGATACTTTAAATTGAGTGTTATAGCCGGGATGTATCTGCCATGTGTTTTATGCTGGAACAGTTACAGCACATGTTTAATGCCACCAAATCTGTCCCTTTTGAATTTAGGTTTACGTAAACCGTGCAGTCAGAGATGTAATGGTCTCCATTGCACAGTTTACACTTGACTTCCCTTGAAGATGGATTATTCGAATTTGAATTAGAATTGATTGAGGTTCAGAGGAGAAAGTTGTTCTTTTTAGAGAGCCACTACCTTCTGAATTGTTGAAAGTAT
Organism: Trachelipus rathkii; assembly: GCA_015478945.1. Classification (NCBI taxonomy): domain Eukaryota; kingdom Metazoa; phylum Arthropoda; class Malacostraca; order Isopoda; family Trachelipodidae; genus Trachelipus; species Trachelipus rathkii. The sequence goes on from JABUQX010079865.1 coordinate 1,938, forward strand.
GACTCCTCTGATCAGAAGGTATCCTCTTCTCCCTTTTGAAATTCCCTTTGGAAGAAGATGATTTAGTTGATGAGAATGAAGTTGATGTCTGAGAGGTCAGCATTGATTGAATTATCTGATTATGCTCCTTAAAAATCAGATTAATTGACGGATATTTTTCCTTAGTCGCCAGCTTCAACTCTCTTAAAAATGAGAGAGGAAGTTTATCAAACTAATATATGGCTGATAATTGCAGCCAGAACTTTCTCTGGGAAGAGGACAACCCCGAGCTCCTTGAGTTCTTTTAGAGAGCCCGACCTTTAAAATAAAGGAATCTGACTTGTTTACAAGTTAGCTTCCCTCCAGAGGCGGAGATGAGGCCAGTTCTGGAAAAATAGGAATCAATAATTGAAGGGGCCTTGTCCAAATAAGTTCTTTTAAAAGGACAAGGCAACTTCATAGTTCTCATCCTTACCCGTCACTCAATGTCTCTGAGAGCATATCCTTTAAATGACTTGAATACTGCAAACTTAACGGCTTGTGACAGCCCTTCCTGCCCCATAGCACATGATTGAACTCCGCAGGAAGGAAACGAAAGGAGTGCTGTTCTTCTCGCTGAAAATTCCGGCATTTTAGGGCTGGACTCTTCAGGCTTAAAGCTGCATGGAAAAGACTTGGAGTGTTCACAGCATGTTTTGTTCGAATTTGAAAGCTGCTCGTCATTATCAGAAAGGCATCAGAAGATCTTCGAGACTCGATTTCATATCCATATTCGACTCTTAACAGTTGAAGAGCTTGAGCCACTTTTATGTGGTAAGCATCAGTAGCTGAAATCTCTTCGTCTAGAAGCGATTGGTCGAACTTGGTGTACTCAGCCCCTATTAATAAGTTTTCGATCAGAGTATCTTGAGCTAATGCGCATAATCGAGGATACCCTTGTCGAAATTGTTTGATAAGAACAACAGGGTCGAGAGGGTAGGTGACTCTAATCATCACCTTTTCAGAAACTGTTGCAGCATAGAGTAAGCATTTCTTCTTAAAACACACCCTCTTGTCATCCTAAGAGACTAGCTCACCCTATAATGTTGCTTCCTAAACTAGCTATATTTTCATCCGAAGAAGACGCAGCTCTTTCATTTTGAGAACTCTTCTGTGACCTTTAAGTCTAAATCGTTTAATAGTATCCAATCGTGACAAATTATATTTAAATGTAAGAATATTTTCCAACTGGCTACTAGAGCAGTTAATAAACCCTGGAAACTAACTGCGCAGAAAAATATCAACAGCGCAGAAAAATATTAACTGCGCCCAAAAAAAAACACACTGCAGAGTCAAAAGCACAAATAATTTTCTGCGCTGTTGATATTTTTCTGCGCAGTTAGTTTCCCAGGGTTTATAGGCTGCTCTAGTAGCCAGTTGGGAAATATTTAAACTACTTCACATTTAAATATAATTTGTTCATGATGGATATATTAAACGATTTAGACTTAAAGGTCACAGAGGATTCTCAAAAGAAAGACCTTCATCTTCTTCGGATGAAACAATAGCTAGTTTAAAAGCAACATTTCAGGGTGAGCTGAGTCCCCTTCGGATGAAAAGGGGTGTTTTAAGAAGAAAGCTTACTCTATGCTGCAAACATTTTCCTGAAAAGGTGATGATTCAGAGTCACCTACCCTCATCGACCCTGTTTATCAAGAACAATTTTCGACAAGTGACCTCCGATTATCTCGGACATTAAAGCTCAAGATACGCTGATCGAAAAACCTATTAATAGGTGAGTACACCACTTCGACCAATCGCTTCTAGCACGACAGAAAAGATTTCGCCACAGACTGCTTACCACATAAAAGTGGCCTCAAGCTCTGCAACTGTTAGAGCAATATGGATATGAAATTCGACGTTCTCGAAAGAATCTTCGGATGCCCTTGCCTGATAATGAAGAGAGCAGCTTTCACAGAATTCGAACCAAAACATGCTGTGAACACCCTCCAAGTCTTTTCCATGCAGCCTTTTAGCCTGAAGATCCCAGCCCTAAAATGCGGACGATTTATTCGAGGCGATAAGAACAAGCACTTCCTTTCGTTCCTTCCTCAGGAGATTCAAATTAAGTGTCGTATGGGAGGGAAGGCTTTCACAAGCCGTTATAGTTGGCAGCTAATCTCAAAGTCCCCACTTTACAAAGGGATATGCTCTCAGAGACACTGAGCATTTGACGGTACGATTGAGAACTATAAGTTTGCTTGTCATTTAAAAAAAGAACAATTTTTGGACAAGGCTTCATAATTTGATTCTATTTTCCCAATGAACTGACTATCTCGCTCCTCTGGACGGGAAAGGACAACTTGAAACAAGTTCAGATCCTTTATTTTAAAGGTTCGGGCTCATCTAAAATAAAGCTCGGGGTTGACCTCCTCCCAGAGGAAAGTTCTGGCTGCAAATTAATCAGCCATATAGTAGTGATTAAACTTCCATCTCTCCATTTATTAAGAGAGTTAGCTGGCACTACGAAGCACAACATCCGTCAATCTACATCTGATTTTTAAGGAAGCATAATCAGATAAATCAATCAATGCTGAGGTTTCCGCACCCTCAGACGCTCAACTTCATTCTCATCAACTAAATCACCTTCTCTTAAAAGGGAACTTCAAAGGGAGAGAGAGACCTTCTGATCAGAAAGAGTCGATACTTTCACACTTCAAAATAGGGTTGTTCTCTAAAATGTAGATGGTTCTTCGATCAGAACCTCAATCAAATTCTAATTCAACTTCGAATCAATCTTCAAGGGAAGTCAAGTGTAAGCTGTGCAATGGAGACCATTACCTCTCTGACTGCACGGTTTACGTAAACTCTAAATCAAAAAGGAACAGATGTGTGCATTAAACATGTGCTGTAACTGTTCCAGCATAAAACACATGGCAGATACATGCCCGGCTAAACACTCAATTTAAAGTATCCTTGCTATAAATGTAAGAGCCGAAAACATCTAGCCTCTCTATGTTCCTCTGAAACCACTAATCAAAACAAGGAGCATTCTTATCATGAAAGATGATGGAAGTTAATATAGCTGCGGGTCATTCATCATCGTTGTATTAAACACTGCAATCATCAGCTTCACATAATCTGCCTACAATAACCATAATAGCAAGCACAATAACAAGTTCAGTTCCGATTCTTCTCTATAACTTGGGATCACAGAAACATATGCGCTCTAAAATTGCTTACTAAACTCCGATCAACTGTAAACCAATTAGCCTACTAATCAAAAATCCTATAAAAACATTATGTGGAAAGTAAGAACGCGCATCGTACCTTAGTCGACCTAGATATAAATTGCTGCTGCGATTCCTTCTTTGAACCGCTGTTTTGGTGACGGTTCTTTGGATGTTGGGTTTAACCGCTAAAGCGTTGGCTGGAGCTATTACTCGCGTTTGGTTACAACATATTGTAGCTCAAATGTCCAATGTGATTAATTATAGTGACTCGGTCGATGACATCGACCTTCTTTTAGGTACTGACACTTTATGTCATATGAAACACTTCCAAATTATCGATTGTGGAAGGTAGTGCCATTCAGACTTGCTTTGGGTTGGTTCCTTTCGGCCCAGTGAATTCTTTTTTACTTCCTCATCAACAAGCCTTTCTATACAGAAAGCAGACTTCAACATCAACTCTTGATTTACAATCAAATCAGAGGAATTCATGACTATCCATGTCTGTCTCCTCGCTGCCAAAACGCCTATTCCAAGCTTCTCCTAATCTCGTCAACTCGATCATTGACCCTCATCCTACTTACCCGGACGTTCTTAGCATTTCTTCAAATGAAACAAGTGCCGACCTGGGTTTGGAATATCTGTACAGCTTGGAGTCTTTGGGTATTCAGGAGGAGAAGGATTAGTACCATCGATAAGGAATTTATCTCTAAATTCCACAATGCAATTCATTGTATCAATGGAAATACCATATTTGAATCCCATGAGATCCAGAATTAGTGATCAGTCCCTATCAAATTATCGTATTGTTTGATACGCTTTAGAGAAGTTAAAATCGGCTCAGCAATCAAGTCTTGATTAAGGCCTACCTGATGTTTTTAAGGAACAGTTGAGATGTGGTATCATCGAAATCATCTCTGTTGTCGAAGAGTTCCACGTTACATATGGATCCAGCCCACAGGCCTGTAATAAAAATGTGCTATCAGCTGCTTCAAATGTTCTTCATTGGTAGCCTTAAAAACAAAAAGCGCTCCTTTCTCTTATTTCAAGGGTCCTGTGACCCAAGCATCGACATTGTTGGTTCCTATTACTCTCGTCTCCTTCTTTCCTGTGGACCAACAAATATTGTGTGTTCCTGACATATACGAAAGCCTTTCTTCAAACATCTATCTGTAAACTTGAAGCGATCGTAACAGTTTGTTCTTCTGGAAAAGAGATGCAACTTGTTACTTACAGGTACGCGACAATCATTTTTGGCCTTGCGGTATCCCCTTCATTAATAGTCTTTAAAGCATATTTTAAAAGCAAATATTCATTCCATCTGGTCTCTCGGCTTCTGGTCAATAACTTGTATATGTGGATAATTTTATCTACACTCATTCATCCCCTGATGTTTTGAGAGACATCTCATTCAGCCTCCAGCTAGAAAGATGAACGGAGGTGGGCTTCAACTTGTGGTTCTGGAACACCCAACCACCGCGATTCTTAAAAAGCTCAAAATCAAAAACGATCAAATGCTTTCCTCATAATTGTGATGAGGAAAATGTCTTGGGGTATCTCTACCATCCCGAAAATGATACCCTTAGATTAGCGACTCTTTGACCTTTACCCTCAGTCGAATGCAAACGAGATCCTTACCATCTCCAAGGTAAACCCAAAATCTTTGTGATCCCTCTTTCTTTATTTCCTTCCGTAACCTTAAGGAACGTCTGTTGATGAGGGACATGCGAGAAGAAATGAGTTGCGATGACCTATGACCAAGATATAAAAGAGATTGGGAGAAACTTCGTGCTGATCTTCGACGAATCTCAAAAACCTTATCTTTTCAACCGCTTCTGCTTTGAAGCATCAGCAAAATCTCGAACGCTCAAACATCTTTTGACGCAATCACAATGGTAGGTTCGCAGTTTACTCACGGTTCAGAAAAGAAACTGCCCGTCACTATGTGGCAAAACTAAGGTGCTCCTCTCAGAGGAAAAACACTTCCTTGTCTCGAGCTATTATCAGTCTATTTGGCTCTTAAGTGCCTTCCACAAATATTGACGGGATTAACAGAGGTTGAATTCAAGGATGTCAACATCTTTTCGGGTTCCCTAATCGTCCTAGTATGGGTAGTGGGAGGAGGTAGCAAATCAAAACCAATTTTTGTCAAAAATAGAATCCAAGATACAAAAGGCAAGGTCTCCTCCATGAGAGCTGACAATTTACGTGCACTAATCTCTTTTCCCTATGTTAAAACGGATATGAAAAACCCTGCCGATTGATAACTCGAGATATCACATCGAGAGGATTTGTAAAAAAACTAAGCCTTTGGAAATTTGGCGAACTGGCTCAACCATGATCAGGTTTACTGGTCCAATTTCAGCCAGTTCGGGTGGGAGGATGGTGGACCCTTTCTTCAACATTTATGTAATACAGCGCCCACCTCCTCCTTTGATCAACATTTGAAAAAACCCCTTTAGGCGAAGCCTCTCTTTGTCAACATTGTTAAAGAGTATGTTCTCTTCCTTTCAAAATTCGGGAGATCAACTCTTTCCTCAAATCAAGTGACGAAAAAGCTAACTTCTTTAAAAGTCGACTGCAGCAGGAAAGCTTTCTGTGACTTCCAGGTTTGTAATCATGTTAAAGTCAACCCGTGCTTCTGCTAAATCACCACCTGATTTGAGGTTTCTCGTCTCAACCTCTTTTTAGATGACTCAGGCCTCATCAGAAGTAAGGGCCGTCTATCTCGTACTAATTATTTTGTTCTTGAGGTGGTGATTCCGGTAGTACTTGAAAATCCATCTCTGACCTTTCTCATCATTAAAGATGCACATGTTGCCTGTCTGTAAACACCTGTAAACCCTTACATGTATTCGCTTAAAACAGTTTTGAACATCAGCTCGACACACATAAGAAAAACATACTGTCGAAAGGGAAATGGTCACAACATATACAGCATGGCTTGAACAAAGTTCACGAATTTCCAAAGCTGCAATTAACTTTACTCCTTTCACTAGTATAGGTTGACTACACTAAAACACTTCTTTTCCAAGTCAAAGGTTCAAAATCAACCACAAAGTCTATTGTTATACACTGTCTTCATACATTCGTCGTGTGCTATGTAGATTTGATCGCTGACATGTCTGCCGAAATCATTTTGCAATCGTTCAAGCGTTTTGTCACTAAGTTTGGAGTTCCAAATTTCTTATATAGTGACAATGCCCGTTCCTTTAATAGAAGCGCGGATGCTCTAGAACAATTCGTTGTTTCGGAAACAGGTTCCGAGTTCTGCTCAAAATCAAATCGAACCATATCCGAAGTTCCGCTTGTATGCCTTGGTGGGCAATACGTGGGAAAGATCAATCCGGGACTGTCAAAAACTGCCTCTACAAGACAGTAGGGCGTAAAAACTTGGAATATTTTGATTTTATCACTATCCTGGCCGATATCGCCGACGCCATCAACTCGAGACCTCTAACTTACACCTCTTCGAACAACGATATTGTCCCTTTAACACCAAATTGTTTTTTAAAACCTTTGGCTAATACAAGTCTCATTTCAACTGATCCTACTTCTTCCAATTCACCTTCAAGTGAGAGGAACTTATTCAGTCCCTCAAGAGATCTTCGGAGATGTTCGAGGACTTTAGAACTCGATGGTATACCGAATACCTCTTAAGCCCGAGAGAAGTAGGAAGAGATCTGTATCAGGTCGCATGGAAAAATAAAGTAAAAGGTGGGGGACGTTGTACTTATTAAAAGTCCTGTAAAAGAGAGCCCATATTGGCAAATGGGCATAATCCAAACGCCCATATAGTAAAGTTCGTTCAGTTAAAGTCCGTACCCCAGGAAGGCTAATAATCTTTTCTCCTCATCAACATTTATTCCTCTGGAATTATCTTGACTTCATAGTGGATCGGAATAAACACCGTTAGGAAACTTGCCCTTTACTACGTGTTCTTTACATCTTCGTCTCACGGCAACCAAGTCCTAGTGGTAATCCCAACGTAACCAGTGATGATACATTCCACAACAAATCAACAATCTGTCCTAAAAAAAAGCGCGTCGTGGCGCGATCGTAAAGTTCAAGGTCTCGATCGAATTCGAATCGGAATCAGAAGAACTCCTTCAATTCTGATGATTAGTATCCATTATTTCGCATAAACTTTAATGATTACAAATTTTTTGCTTTTTTTTATTATGCACAAAATTCGTCGTTATTTATGCCATCGCCCCCGCCAGATATTAAAATTCTAATATCATTAAAATGAATAGTTACTATACATCGAATATTTGTCAAAGGTTCAAGTAAATTACGAATTAATGCTAATTGCGTTTTCATTATTTCATTTGTTTTTTACTATAAATGTGAGAAAAATGTTTCCTTAGAAGTTGAAAGAACATGAACATAATAAAAATTCCACTCGAGGAAAAATTATCTTAAAATAAAGGTCTTTGCCTTTTGCTTTCGTGTCGTGAATACCGAATATCGTGAATACCGAATACCATTTGTGAATCTCTACTTTTGCCTTTTATTTCGTGAAATACGTTAAAGAAGCTTTAATTCATGCATCAAAACTATGTTATGGTTTTTCAATTTTACAACTATTCAAATTAAGTTGTGATTTAACTGTGTGTTTTCGCTATCCTGTCGCATCTTATTAGTTATTAAGTCCTACGTATGAAGAAAAAAGTTACCCCAGTAACCTACTCGTTGATTGAAAGAAACTTAATTTCATCTAACCTGTGGGAAAGAAACAATTTTCCAACGAATTATCTACTTACCGTCACCAGTCTACTGAATTAATCAAAGTAAGTATGTTTGTTTCTTTTCATATTTTTTAAGGGTGCATTTCTCCATCTGCGTAATTTTTAATTTTTTTTTCCAAGAAAAAAAAAAGTTAAAAAAATTAAAAAGTATCACCAGTTTAAGGAGCTAACCAAACTACCTATGCATAAAAATGTGTATTTGAATCATCTAAAAATTAACCGAGGAAGATACATAGATTTTATAATATATATATATATTATACCATATTATATAATACTATATATAAATATATACTATACTAAAATAATACATACCACTACTACTATATATTATATATATACATATATATAATTCATATATATATATACCTATACTATATAGCCTATATATAATATAATATTATTTTTTCATATATATATTTATATATTATGAAGTATATATTATATATATATATATTACGCAAATATATATATATATATATATACTTATATATTATTTATATATATATATATTATACTATATATATATCATATATATATATATAGTATGATACTTATATATATCAGTTATATATATATATATATACTATATTATATATATATATATATATATATATATATATATATATATATTTGTACCTTATATAATATAATATTAATTATAATATATTACTATATATAATCTATTATATATATAAGATATATACTATATATATATAATTATATATACAATCATTACTAATATAATATAATATATATGATAATAATTATATATATATAAATATATACTATATATACTATATATATATATATATAAAATATAATATATATATAACTTATATATATACAATAGCTTATATATATATAACTACTAAATAATATATATTAATTAATATATAATATATATTTAATATATATAAAATATTTATACACATATCACGATAATATATATATATATAATATATATATATATAACATATATACAGTATATATATACTATATATAGATATACTATAGCATAGTATTATCCTGTATATAATATACTACTAAATATTATATATATTAAGTATATTATATATATATATATATAACTATATATATATATCTATACTATATATATATATGATATATATATTATTATATATATATATATAAATACATATAATAATATTACATATATATATAGTAACTAGTATATATATCTGATACATATAATACATAATTATATCATATTATATCTATATATATATATAATATAATATATATAGATATATATATATATATATCAATTATAAATTATACTTATAATATATATATTATATACATAATATATATTATATATATATAATATACGTATAATATATTAAAGTATACTAGATATATATACTTATCAATATATAATATAATTATATATACATCATACTACTATATACTATATATATACATAGTATATATAAAATAATATATATATATAGTATATTATATATATCATACATTAATAATATTGATTATACTATATATAATATATTACTATTTAAATATACTATAATAATACTATATCTAATAAATATATATATATATATAATATATATATAATATATATAGACTATATATACATATATAGTCATACTATAATATATATATAAAGCTATAATCTTAATATATTATTACTAACTACTATAATAGTACATATATAATATATATATACTATATAATATATTTATATATATATTAATATACTAATCACTATTACTAATATATTATATATATTATAGTACCTATATATATATAATATATGTATATATATAATATTAAAATTTAATATATTAGTATTTAATAAAATTTAATTATAATACTTATATAATAAATATTTATTAATATTAGTTCCTTTCATGTACGCGATTTCAAATTCCTGTCAACAACCAAGATGTGAAACGAATGCACTGAGGTACCTAGATTTCTTCCGTCAGTCATTCACCCCATTCTGGTGGCAACTCGTCTCAGACCCAATGTCTCTCACCAGGAAGGAGGATTCTCAACATCATCCACCTGCATGCTATAATTTCCTATTGCAATACCTCCCGCTTTAAATAAGTATTTCTAGTGAATAGTCACGTATTCTCCTCTCTTCTCTCTTCTCTTCTCTCTCTCTACTCTCACTTCTCTCTCGTCAGTCTCTCTCTCTCTCTTCCCGTCTCTCTCTCTCTCCTCTCTCCTCACTCTCTCTCTCTCTCTCTCTAATATATATATGTATATATAATATCATATATATATACTATATATTATTACATAATATTATATATATACATACTTAAAATATATTATATATACTAATTTATATATTTGCTCTCTAACTCCTAGGTTTCAAAACAATTTTTGTTCTTATTTTTGTTAAAATAGTTTTTTTTGGCCATTTTTGTGACTTTGTACTTTCTTTGCTTTTTCTAAAAAAAACAGGTATAATAAAAAAATGTCTATAGAGAATATAAGCTGAAACGTCTATATAATTTAGATAGTTAATTAAATGGAACGAAAATAAATGTAAGTAACTCAATTTAAGATAAATGTTATTAATATCAAAATTACGAATAATAATTAAAATTAATTAATTTTATAATTTTTTTGTTAGAAAATTATTAAGATGTTAAGTAAATAAACAATTTAGGATTACTTAATAAGTTGTAGTCGATTCCAACTTCCTCTAACGAGCCAGCAAAACATTCCCCGGCTTAGCATAAATCCAGCGACATGAACAGCACGCGTTTGATCATGCATGTAATTTTGTAATTGTTGCTTAACGTTATTTAAGACTATTTTAATAGAAAAATATAGGGAAGATTTTCCCACACAAAGATATATAGATATATATAATAATAATATATAGTATTATTACTATTATACCTAATATATATATATATCACGTATATATATATAAATATATATATATTATATATATAATTATAATACATATATTATTATAGTATAGAAGGGGAGCACTTCGCACCAGCAATATTCGTCGAATGCCAAATAATTCGCGAATGGGCCGAAATGTGTTTATGCTTTTGTCCCGCGGCGTTTTTACCCTAAAATGGGCGGTTTCGGGTCGAGCGACGCATTTTCACAAGCTCGCAAGGCCGAGGCAGGACATCCCTACTCCGAGCAGGCTGAATACGCGCAGCACCATCTGTTTCGTTGTTTCGCATCCTCGTTTTATTACTCATCTATCCGTTCATGCCCTTTTTGTAAGTCAAATATTTCAAGATTTCCGATATTCCCTAAAGGTTTTTTATATGACTAACAAACAAAGTATCTACCATAGTACGATGTTCGATTGGGTGTGCCCTAAATGAGAGTGTTCTTATCAAATTGTTTCAAACTATCCCATTAGGCCTTAAAATATTCTTTCAGTAAATTTTTGTAACCCAGGGAGGTGGATTCGTCACCATAAAAAGTTTACCAGAAAGGAAAATTCTTCCCAAAAGCGTGGAAATGTCATTAAGAAGGTCGAATATATTATGCAGTTCGTTCAGTATATTAATTAAAAGTCTTGGTAATAGTACCGCATAAGGGCTTCACCACCGATTTTTATTAAAAATCACTGGTTAAATATATACTGCTAAATAAATATAATAAGTGAAGAATAAGAAAATCAAGATTAATAGGCTTGGACCGTTTTAAGAAAAATAGAATTACAACCTTACTCATTAGTATGTTAAAACTCCCATAGTCTTTTCATTTTTGATCCTTCCAGGTTAGGTCTCATTTTAGGCTCTCTAGTTTAGGTTATGATATGTTTTATTAAGTATACACAGAGTAGATCTGGTGTATAGCATAGTTGAACAAATCTTTAAATCATAACTCATAATTACTAGGATGACCCTAAACGAAACACTGAGGCCAGTTAATTTTTTTTATATAGAGAAAGGCAGATAGGCCTAAGGGAAAATTTTAAACTTTCAGAGGTAAACTTTTTTTCCTAAAGACTTTGTAAATCATTTTCGATTATTTTAGCCTTCATTATTATTTTTTAGAGTATATCCTGTGATTCCTATAAAAAAAAAATTATAAGAAAATTCCAAGTGAAAATCAAACTTTGAGAGGCTGTAACTTTTTTCCTAAAGACGTCAGTCATGTATTCATTTTTTTATTCTTCATTTATTATTTTTTTAGAGTTTATCGCTGGTAGATTTTTGTTAAAGGATCGGCGTCGTGAAGTCCCCTTCTGCAAACCGCTGACTAGTATTCTAGCTTAATATAGAATAAACAGAAAGGAATAATTTAAATCATTCAACTGCGAAAAACTATAATAATCAATACCACACTAAAACCTCGCTAACCAATTAGAGGTTAAAGGTAAATAAAAGTATAAACAAAACAATTTTATCTTGCCTTCTATTTGCAGTAAGCTTTACGGAATCTATCTATAACAGCATTAATTAAAAATCCGAAGTACACACATCACAGTTTTATAATTAAAACTATCACAACAAAACAAAAAACTTAAAACAAAACAATAACCCCGAAATATTATTATTAATAACCATAATAACCAATGGTATAATTTCCACACAACATATAACTTTCATTTTTCTAACCTACCAGATAATTTTGGACTATGCAGCATCATTAGTATGATTTGCAAGTTTGCAAGATACAGAACATACCATCATCAGATTGGAGAAATACCCTCTCACAAATAAGAATCTTCTTACTCCAAAAATATAATAAAAACTAATTGAAAACAGCGAAGTTCACAATATCGTATATATAATAACCTAATTAAAAAGCGTTCCAGTCACGTTTCTACGACTCGTAATTTCAGAACATTACATGGATTTGTTCTTGTAGCAAATTTCAAAAAACAAAATTTACATATTTTAATAGTTTTTATTATCTATAACAGTAGCAAAAACAATGACAAAAACTAAAATATCCGAAGGTCACCATAAGATTGGTTCCTAGTCATTAAATAAAACACCCCAAATCAAAACGTTCCTAACGTACAAGACCTTTTCTAGCAGACTCGGTCATTGTCACAAAGCTAATCGGCAAATTCTTAAAATGTTGAATATTTCAAAAAAACACACAAATAATTATAACCAAATTTAAGATAATTATAATAATCTAAATGATATTAAAAGAAACTTATTATAACTGTAATTTTTATTTCACCCATAAATAATTAAAATTAAACGAAGTAACACACTATAGTATTATATACACTCACTTTAAAATCCAATCATAAAAAAAACGTTCCAAAAGTATCTACTATTTCATGAACATAAACGAACTAAGTGTATGTATGACAAAACAGAAGCTACTAGGCTAATTTAATATTAGTTTGAGGAATTTCTAAAAAAAACTAAATTAGATACAACAAAAATCTTAAGAATTACTTATAAATACTCAGAAGAATTAGACAAGAAAACACAATTCTACTAAAACATAATATAAAGCAGTATTAATAGAATTTCAGGAAGGACACCACATCAGAGTTTCTCCTTACCTAAAACAATCTATAAACCGATTACACAGCATCTATCTACGAATCGTACACATTTCAAAGCTATGGAATTTTATATGATTGAATTAAATCAAAACCCTTAAATTGTACATGCAAATCAAAATAAGTTAAGATTATGATTAATCTAAATGACATCTAAGAACTCACTTCGATACTCCCAAGACCTATAACACTAGTATAACAAAAATCACGAAGATAACCATCACATTTCTGACACTAGAAGACCAATCTAAAAACCGTCTCACAGTCACTTAATTATAAGATTAAAATGTTATAATTCTCACGAGCTTTGGCACAATTTTATAGTGTTTGGGAGATTTATACGACAGAAAACTTAATAACATTACATAATTCAATTTCATATATAAAAGAATTTTATACTAAAACTAGATATTATAACCCTCAAAATATAACAAGCTAATTAAAACTAAGAATACCATTCGTATATCCTCACTTAAAAGCCACAAATCTTAAACAAAAAACAGTATCACGATCCAACTTCTACGAACTAATATTCTCACGACTATGGACATTTACTATGACTATTTGATATTTACAAAAAAACACAACCCCTAAAATTATCAAATTTTAGATATTTTTATCTAATATGAATTATAGAACCATTTACTCCAAGAACTATAACAAAGCTTTATAAATAATCCAAAAGCCACCATCGTATTCCTCACTTAAAAACAAATCTAAAAACCTTCCAGTCACTTTTCTACGTCACTTTTCACGAGCTATGGACATTTTATATGTTTGAATTTCAAAAAACCAAAAATTTATCAATAATTTTTAAGTATTTTTATCTATTAATTAAGAACCTTTACTCCAAAACTATAACAACTATTAAATTCGAAGTACACCATCGGTTTTCCTCACTTAAAATCCTATAATCTAAAACGTCCCCCAGTCACTTTTCTACGATCGTATTTCACGAGCTATGAACATTTATATGTTTACAAATTTTCCAAACAAAACCAAAATTTATCAAATTTAGAATTTTATCTAAATGATACTGAAATTTTTAAGAATCTTTTTACGTTCGCAGAAGCGTGGATTAACAAATATTATGAAGAAATGCCTGGTGAAGTACTACCATATCGTTTCTCCTCACAATAACAATCTAGAGTAGAGAAAAGAGCATTCCAGTCGCTTTTCTAGCACTGAAGCAGTGAGCGTATTTATGCACGAGCACGTATGGTGACATGTGGGTTAGGTAGATTACGCGTGAGATATTGCGAGAAGAAACTCACTAAAATATCTAGATGAGTGAGAAGAGTATCTGAATATTGGATCAGTATGAACCGCTATTGTAACTGCCAAATCTATGAATAACAACTATTAGAGAGGATGTCCGAGGGACAAGACGATGGATGGATATCGTCATCTGACGAGTGGGCGTGCCTCGACTCTCTGACAAGAACACTCGAATCTATAAAACGTTGGCCCAGGCTCGAGCGCTGTTTCTGAACGATAGTCTTGTATTCTCACGAAGCCAAGGAGAAATATTTTATAGTGGCTTGGTGGAATTCTCAAAAGGCAGTACGGTAAAATTGTTATCATTAAACAATTTTAGAAATTTTGTATAGATTGGAATATAAGGAACCTTTCTACCGCAAACTATAACAGCTTATTAAAGAATCCGGAGGGATTCGCACATCGTTTTCTCACCTAAAAACCCATCTCAAAACGGTTCTCATGTTTCCATTGTTCTACAGAAACATCGGTGATTTATACGAGCTATGGACATTTATGATGTTTGAATTTCAGAAAACGAGTAATTAATCAAGGGTGTGAGAGTATCGTACAATGAGCTAAGAATCTTGTTAAGCTCCAAAAACTATAACAGCTATTAAAAATCCGAGAGTGACCAATCGTTATTCCTCACAAATAAATACCACAATCTAAAACGCATTCCATTCATTTTCTAGCGACAAAATATAATTCGCGAGCTTTGGACAGTTCTTTGTTTGGAATTTCAAAAGAAACCTGCGCGAATCGATCTTAGGATCTTGTAGAAAAAATGAACTTAAGAACCTTTTAGCTCAAAACATGATAACAGCTAAAAAAATCCGAAGTCACCATCGTTTTTCTCACTTAAAACCTATTAAAAATCCGAGCTTTTCTACGACTTGTATTTTCAGGAAGAATAGACATTAATCTGTTTGAATTTTCAAAAACCTAAATTTATAAAAATTTTAATATTTTTAATCTAAATGAATTAGAACCATTTACTCCAAAACTTATAACAGCTTATAGAAAATCGGAGCAACATGACAATGACTTAAAAACAGAATCTAAAAATTCTTCATTCACTTTTCTGCGACTCGTATTTCACGAGCTATGGTCACTTTTTAGATGTTTGAATTTCAAAAAACGCAAAAATGTCATCACATCGTTTATTTTTTTCTAAAGAATTAAAAGAACCTTTAAGGTGCAAAACTAAACAAAGCATCTTAAAAGTATTTAAAGTCTGAACCTTTACACTTAAAACCTAAGTCTAAAAGTACCTAGTCACTTTTTTACGACTCGTATTTCACGAGCTATGGATCATTCTTTATATGTTTAATGTCCAAAAAAACTAAAATTTATCAAATTATTAGAAATTATATATAGATGAATTAAAGAGCCTGTTACTCCACAAATATAACAGCTATTAAAAAGTCCGAATCACTCCATACGTATAAATTCCTCACTTATAAATCCATCTAAAAACAGTTCCAGTTCGCTTTTCTACGACTCGTATTTCACGAGCTAGGGACATTATTATGTTTGAATTTCAAAAACATCCAAAATTTATCAAAATTTTAATATTTTAATCTAACTGAAATTAAGAACCTTCACTCCAAACTAATAACAGAATTATTAAAAATCCGCCAGTCACCCTCGGTTTTATCCTCACTTAAAACCCAATCTAAAAACGTTCCAGTCGCTTTTCTACGACTCAATCTAAATCGTATGGACATTTATATGTTTAATTTCAAAAACCAAATTTATCCAAAATTTTAATATTTTATCTAAATGAAATTAAGACCTTTTTACTCCAAAATATCACCAAACTATTGAAAATTCGAAAAGTTCAACCATCGTTTTCTCCAACTATAAAGACACAGATCTAAAAACGTATCCAGTACACTTTATACGACCGTATTTCACACTATTGGACTACCTTTATATTTTGAATTTCCAAAAAACTAAAATTATAACACAACAAATTAACGAGATTTTTATAGATGAATTAAGAACCTTTTATTCCAAAACTATAAACATGCTATTAAAAACCTCGAAGTCACCATCGTTTTGCTCACTTAAAACCCAATCTAAAAAACGTTCCAGTCACTTTCTATCACTCGATATTTCACCGAGCTATGACATTTATATGTTTAATTTCAAAAACGAAAATTTATCAAATTTAATATCTTTTATCTAAACAATTAAGAACCTTCTTACTCCAAAAACTATAACAGATATTAAAATATTCGAAGTCACCATCGTTTTCTTTAAACTAAAACCCAATCTCAAATCGTTCAGTCCACTTTTTCTACGCTTGTATCACGAGCTATGGACATTTATAAGTTTAATTACTTAGACCAAGGAACTATATCAAATTTTCAGTATTTTCATTTTAATGAATAAGAACCATTTACTCAAAAACTATAACAGATATTGGAAATCCAAAGTCATCATCGTATTCCTCACCTAAAACCAAATCTAAAAAAACGTTCCAGTCACTTTCTACGACTTTTATTTCCGAGCTATGGACATTTATAGTTTGAATTCAAAAAACCAAAATTATAATCAAAATTTTATTATTTTATAACTAAATGCAATTTTAACCGTCTTTTAACTCAAAACTTATAAAACAAGCTATTTAAAATCCGAAGTCAACCATCGTTGTCTTAACTAAAACGCCAATCTAAAAACGTTTCCAGTCATTGTTCTGACGACTCGTTATTCATGCGGCTATGGACATTTTTATGTTGAATTCAAAACACCAAAAATTTATCAATTTTAGATTCAATTACTCTTTGAGAACCTTTTTACCCATAAACTATAACAGATATTAAAAATCCGAGGTCACCATCGTTTCCTCACTTAAAACCAATCTAAAAACGTTCCAGTCGCTTTTCTACGACTCGTATTTCACGAGCTATGGATCAATTTAAATATTTTGAATTCAAAAAACTGGAGGTGGATCATTGGTATGTAAATTGCTGTTCTCACCAGTACACCAGTTCTTTCACTTCACCAAAACTATACAACTATTAAAATTCCGATATATCATCTAAGAAACAGGTTCCAGTAGACTTTTTACTAACACTCGTATTCACGAGCTATGGATATTTATAATGTTTCATATTTTCAAAAAACTAAAGATTTATCAAAATTTAAAATTTTATAGATATTAAGAACCTTTTACTCCAGAACTATAAACAGCCTGATTAAAATCCCGAAGTGAACATCGTTTTGTCTCATGTAAAACCCAATCTAAAAAACGTTCCAGTGCTTTCTATGGTGTATAGTTTCGAGCGAGCATGGAACATTTATGTGGTGTACGATTTCATAGAATAACCAAAATTTATCAAGTTTATACATCATTCTTTATCTAAATTGAATTAAGACACCTTTTTACTCCAAAACTAATAAGCACTATTAAAATTCCGAATCACCATCGTTTTCTCACTTTAAACCAATCTAAACAAACGTTCCATGTTCACTTTTCCCTACGACTCGTTTATTTCACGAAGAATATAGGATATGGTTATTATGAGTTTGATTTAAAAACATAAATTATTCAAAATTTAGAATTCAAAAAGTAATCAGAACCCTGTTACTCCAAAAGTATACAGCTATTACAAATCCAGAAGTCACCATCGTAGTCCTCACCTAAAACCAAATCTAAAAACGTACCAGTCACTTTTCTACGACATCGTATTATCACGAGCTTTGGACATTTTTATATGTTTGAATTTCGAAAAAACTAAATTATTAAATTTAGAATTTTTATCTAAAAGTGAATATTTGCATATTGAGCAAAAACTGTAGCTCTATTTCTAATTTGTAGTGGCTTCTGTATTCCTCACTTAAAAATTAAAACCAATCTAAAACGTATTCCAGTCCACTTTTCTACGACTTGTAGTTTAGAAGACTATGGAATTATTATGTTTTGAAATTTCAAAAAAACCTAAATTTTATAAATTTTAGAATTTTTATCTAAATGAATTAAGAACCTTTCTACTCCAAAACTTATAACACTATTAAAAATCCGAGTCACCATCGTTTTCCTTCACCTAAACCAAAATCTATAAAGTTCCATGATCCTTTTCTACGACTCCGTAATTTCTACGAGCTACGTGGACATTTATATGTTTGAATTTAAAAAAAAACGCAAAAAAATTTAATCAAATTTTAGAATTTTTTATCTAAATGAATTAACTGCTTGGTAAACCAAAACTATAACAACATTAAAATTCCGAAGTCACCATCGTTTTCCTCACTTAAACCCTAATCTAAAAACGTGTTCCAGTCACTTTTTCTACGACTCGTATTTCACGAGCTATGGACATTTATATGTTTGAATTTTTAAAAAAACTGGATTTATCAAAATTTTAGACCTGGTTGATCAAACTGATATTACCTTTCACTACCAAAACTTAACCAGAATATTAAAAAAGACCGAAAGTACTACGTCATCGGTGTTACACCTCACTTAAAACCCAATCTAAAAACGTTCCAGTCGTTTTTCTACGGCTTGTATTTCACGAGCTATAGAACACTTTAATACAATGCTTTGAAATTTGTCAAAAACAAAATGTTTATCAAAATTTTAACTATTTTCCTATCTAAATGATTAAGAACCTTTTACTAATCAAACACATAACAACTATTTTTACTCCAAAACTATAACAGTATATAACTCACTATAAAACCCAATCTAAAAACGTTCCAGTCCCTTTTCTACGACTCGTATTTCGACGAGCTATGGATATTTATATGTTAAATTCTAAGCTAAAATCGGATAAAAATTTAAGAATTTTTTTTCTTTCTATCAAAAACTGGTTCCTATAACAGCTTAATTAAAAATCCGATAGTCACCACGTTTTGCTCACTTAAAACCCAATCTACAAACGTTCCAGTCACTTTTCTACGACTCGTATTCAAGAGGACTATGGACAATTTATATGTTTGAATTCATAAAACCTAAACTTTATCAAATTGAATTTTTATTCTAATGAATTAAGAATCTTTACTCCAAAACATACTCATTAAAAATCCGAAGTGACCACTCGTAGTTCCTCACTTAAAACCCAATCTAAAAAACGTTCCAAAATTCACTTTTCTACGACATGTATTTAAGGAGCTATGGACATTTATATGTTTTGAATTTCAAAAAACTTAAATTTAATCAAGAATTTTAGAATTTTATCTAAATGAAATTTAAGAACTCTTATTACTCCAAAACTATAACAGCTATATAAAATCTGAAGTGACCATCACGTTTTTCTTCACTAAAACCAATCTACAAACGTTCCAGTTCACTTTTCTACGACTTGTATTTCCACGAGCTATGGACACTTTATATGTTTGAATTTCAAAAACCATAAATTTACAAAAATTTTAAGAATTTTATCTAATGAAATTAAAGAACATTTTCTCCAAGAACTATATACAGGCTATTAAAAATTATCCGAAGTCACCATCGCGTTTTCTTAACTTACAAACCACCTACACTCTCAGTCACTGTTTCTACGACTTGTAATTTTCACGACTATGGCACACCTTTATATGTTTTGAATTTCAAAAAAAACTAAATTTTATCAAATTTAAGAATTTTTATTTAAATGAAAAGTTAAAGAATCCATCTCTACTCCAAAACTATAGACAGCTATATGAAAATCCAAAGCATCATCGTAATTCATCTTAAACACCCAATCAAAAACAAGCTTCCATAAACTTTTCTACGAAACTCGTATTTCGCGAGCTATGGAC
>JABUQX010079866.1:0-5000 GCA_015478945.1 Trachelipus rathkii
TTGGTATGCTTCGTTCAGTTCTCAATTTAGGTGTTTAACCGTTTCACGCATTTATCGTAGAAAACACTTTCCTTTGTTCGTTGCCTTAATATATATATATATATATATATATATATATATATATATATATATATATATATATATATATATATATATATATATATATATATATATATTTACGGGGTTGGACTGATGGTAATGAAAGGGGTAATTACTTTTTATTTTTATTTCTAAGACTAATTAAATCAGGTAGTAAATAATAGTATCAATGGTTAAAAGTTAACACAATGGGCCAGTTCACAGTTATTAATAATATTGGTGAAGGTTAACATCATAATTTTTATAATCAAAACACAATTTTCCGGCCTTTTAACAAGCCGACACTCAATGCGACCTCTCTTCTTATGACTTGAGATCTTACTACCCTTGCCTTCCCTCAAATGCCAGGCATTCTCGGGTAGCATTTTGCAGTGACTCATTTTTACAACAATGGAGTCATTCGGTAGAGTCGTTAAATATTTTTCTTACATAATAAAATAATAATTAAAATTTAATGTACGGATGCATATATCAAGTATACATAGTTATTATAGTAAGGGTAGAGAATCTGCCCTTTTTTTTTTTTTGAGTAGTAATTTTGTTACTGTTGGGAATTCAAAATTTTATTTCTACAATACTATTAAAAACATATAAAACCAGACCTTATTAATTTTACAATATCCAATACAATAATGATTTCGTTTCAATAACCTCTATTACATAACGTAAGACCGCCTTTAATTTAAGAAGATAAAATTATTCCATTAAAGTGAGACACGATAATGGTAAGAGTGAATTTCGTATTTGGCGCGAGGAGCTAGAAACTTCATCATCTATTGAAATGTTGCGAAGTGTTTCAGGATCAATCATGTAATTATAATTAAAGTCAATAATGAACCCATATTTCTCTAAAAAAGCCATACCCAAAATATTAAAACTAATTTCGGCAGCGAATGCCCATAATTCAAATTGTCTTCCAAGCCCGATGTCGATCTTAATTAATTTCTTATTATAAATAGATATCAATGTCCCGTTAGCCGCAGTCACAGAACCAATTATACCACCACTCCTATCAGCATCTGAGGGTCGTATTAAATTTAAAGAACTTCCCCAATCTAGTAAATAATTATTCATGCTCCTCCTATCAGTGACGGAATAAAATTTCATAAAAAACGCCCTCTTAGCCATCGCAGTTCCAACATTAACACAGTTTTTCTTTAAAAAGGTTGTATCCTTCTCGCTTCCAAAATTTATATAGTGAACATCATCATAATCGTCGCTATCATCATCATTATTATTATTATTATTATTATTGTTACTATTATTATTGTTATTTTCACTATTATTATTATTATTTTTATTATTTTTTTCATTATTATTATTATTATTATCATTATTTTTTTCATTATTATTATTATTATTATTATTATTATTATTATGTATTATGTATTATTGTATCATTATTATTATTATTATTATTCTTTTCATTATTATTATTATTATTATTATTATTATTATTATTATTATTTTTTTCATTATTATTATTATTATTATTATTATTGTGGTACTATTGACATAAGCAGTCTGGTAGAATAGTAATTCAATACGCTACGTTCTTCCTCAATTCTCTCCTGAGCATTCAAGTTATGAGCGCTCCGATACTCTTCCCCGCCACACTTTCTGTGATAGCAGCTACAACAAGATCACTAACATTCTCGTCCCCAATTTCGTTATCGTAATTAAAAGTTCTATCACTAGCATGCTTATTATTACAGTCAGTATTTCTAACATATTTATACCTATTATCATAATATGCGTTTCTATTATAATTATAATTATTATAATTACCATTATGATCTACATGTCCATTATTATAATTATTATAGTTTGCAACCTAATTTACATTTATAAACATTATTATGATTAATATTTCTATATTGCCTATAATTATAATTATTAAAAGTACCTCTTCTGTAACATGCATTTTTAAAATTATTAGCGTAATAGTTTCTTCTTCGACGGAAAACATTCTGCTCTCCCCCCGGATATTTCGGATAACCCCCATAAGTGAACCCCCCAAAATTTCTATGCCGATTACCAGCAAAATGTCTGTAATTATGGCTATAATTTCTACCGTTATTATGATTATTATTATCATTATAATGATCATTGTAAAAATTATTTCTACTAAAATTATTATGATTATTATTATAAAACCAATTTCTACCATTGCAGTTATTATTGTGACTATTATTATAATGATTATTGTAAAAGTTACTTCTAAAATTGTTACCTCTAATATTAAAATTTTTCCGTCTAAAGTAAGTATTTCGCCGTGTGTTTATTCCCCCCCTTTGGCCCGTTGTTGGAACCAGAGAGGAGCTTCTACGTTTCCCTGTATTAAATTTTGATCGTTAATGTTGATTGTAGAGTTTCTTGAAGTCTCGCATATTGTCTCCATTAGATTTGTGATTGTCCCAATTAGAGAAATCATTTCTTCTTTTTTTTTTTTGGTAGTTTGAATTGTTTTATTTTATTTTGTATGTTTTTTGTGTGTGTCTGTGTTTTGATCGGCACTTTTTTCTCGCTTCACTGATTAAAATTTTGTTTATTATGATTTTGCGTTTGTTTCACTTCACTTTTGTATATCAATGTTTGTTTGTTCGTCCACTCTGGGAGTCACCATTTCTTTGTATTAACCCTTTGAGAGGGTTGAATACAGTGGTAATGAAAAGGGGTAATTACTTTTTATTTTTATTTCTAAGACTAATTAAATCAGGTAGTAAATAATAGTATCAATGGTTAAAAGTTAACACAATGGGCCAGTTCACAGTTATTAATAATATTGGTGAAGGTTAACATCATAATTTTTATAATCAAAACACAATTTTCCGGCCTTTTAACAAGCCGACACTCAATACGACCTCTCTTCTTCTGACTTGAGATCTTACTCCATCTCTCCTCTTATGATACGAGATGCTAACTGATCTTGTTTTACTTCATACCCCGGGCATTCCACCGTTTGGACTCACGTTTCGTGGCAGTCATTACATTTAGTGCCCTCACAAAAGAAGAATCGTTAAATATTTTTTCTTATACAATGAAATAATAATTAAAATTTAATGTACGGATGCATATATCAAGTATACATAGTTATTATAGTAAGGGTAGAGAAACCTGCCCTTACATATATATATATATATAATATGGGTGTGTGTCGGGGTGTATGTATGCTTGTTCAAATATTTAAAAATTTATTAGAAGTGTTATAAGTCTTTTAAAATCTTGAGATAATTTTCCCTTCGTGGTCAAACTTATTGGTAGGCTCTTAATGGGCTTAAGTAGGCCTATAATATTAATAATTTTATATATATATATATATATATATATATATATATATATATATATATATATATATATATATATATATATATACTCTATATATATATATATATATATATATATATATATACATATATATACATATATATATATATATATATATATATATATATATATATATATATATATATATATATATATATATATATATATATATATATATATATATATATATATATATATATATATATATATATATATATATATATATATATATATATATATATATATATATATATATATATATATATATATATATATATATAGAGAGAGAGGTGTTGATGTGGTCTTCAGTTTATAGGTTTGGTAGGTCTTGGGTTTGTAGAGTATTGAAGACTTTAACATAGGGCTAAGTGTTTTTATGGGTCTTCTCTTTCGTTACGTTACGACTGGTAGCCACTACTGACGAACTTATTCCGGAGATTAATAGCAAAACTATTCTTCAACTTATCGCTGGTGGAAAGTAGCAAAACTACTCTCAAACTTTTCTCTGAGGGCGAATAACAAAACTACTCGCAAACTTATTTGGGTTGGGCCTCTATATTTCTATAATTCATTTATAAAGGCCAACTAACATATTTCAATTTTAAAGGCCTTAAAGAAATATTTTTAAAATAACATTTTAAACGAAGTGTATGTAGTTAATTGTTTAAAATGTTATTTTAAAAATATTTGGGCTGTCCAATGAATTATAGAAATTATATTAAATTATATGAATTATATTAAATATAATATTTACTTACGTATAGGATTATATATTATTTGTTTTATATAATGTTTTTTTTTGTATAAAAATTTATTAGTATTGTACTGTTTAACAGAGTTTTAAAAAAAACTTATGTTAAAAATATTGAAGTTATGCACAAGAATAGTTTCTTTTTTTTTTTTTTTTTTTTTTTTTTTTTTTTTTTTTTTTGTGAACCGCTACGTATTCAAGTTTAATTTTATTTTTTTTTTTCTTTTTTTTTTTTTTTTTTTTTTTTTTTTTTGCTAAGTATTTTTTTACCATTTATTTAACAAAATAATTTAAATATTATATAATATAATGTTTTGTAGCATTTTGCAATACGTAAAATTATTATTTTTTTTTTTTTTTTACAGGAAAATTGATAAAGAGGTTGCAGACAAGGTACTGTCTACAGGAGGTTGAAGAGTTGAAATGTAATTAAGAATTTTACAGCTTTTAGGTGTACGAAGTTGTTAAATATGTTGGAAAAGAGTTTTTCAATAAAATGATTCAAATAATACATGAGTTTATTATACCTACAGAGAGAGACTTCAAGAGATCTACTGCAGCGACCAATAAAGCGGAGGAACAAACAGAGAAGAAGAGATACCTCTACAAAGA
This sequence comes from Trachelipus rathkii, assembly GCA_015478945.1. Classification (NCBI taxonomy): domain Eukaryota; kingdom Metazoa; phylum Arthropoda; class Malacostraca; order Isopoda; family Trachelipodidae; genus Trachelipus; species Trachelipus rathkii. The sequence goes on from JABUQX010079866.1 coordinate 4,790, forward strand.
CCGGTCAGTCGGGGAAGTGAAAATCCAAAAACATCTCGCGCCTTCTGCCTGCGGCAGCTCTCCGGCCTACAAAGAGGTGACCTCTCCTCCTGCCAAAGAGACCGACCCTTCCGCTTTACCAAAGAGAGGCCAAGCTCTTCATAGCCAAAGAGGCCAGTTCTCTTCTGTCACAAGGAAAAGATATCCACTAAATAATGCAGGTAGCTTTCCC
>JABUQX010079866.1:10000-22500 GCA_015478945.1 Trachelipus rathkii
TCTCTCTCTCTCTCTCTCTCTCTCTCTCTCTCTCTCTCTCTCAACAAGCTTTTAAAAAGATTGTGTGTTCTGAGACCTCTCCAGAACTTTTTAAGAAATCCCAGTTGCATTCTTTAAATAAAGAGAGAGATGAATACATCGCATATATAATTTGCTTCCCCTTGTGCAGTTTTTCTGGAAACTATGAAGTCTACGGCTTTTCCACTTATAAACTCTCCAGCTTTCGCTAACTCTCTCCAATCTTTTTTTTTTAGTCATCAAATTGCTGTTGCTTCACTTTTATCATACTCTCTATTCTCATAACTTCTCCTTTCAGGAGAGCTTACGCGCCTCACCCTTCAACACAGTATAGTTTTTTCTCTGCCCAAACTCTCTCTGACCCCAGATTTAAGCGCTATTCTCAATCCCACATGTACTCAACCGATAAGTCTCCATTTCCTTTGATTTGCACACATTCAAGCATCTTGTATCGAGTCATGTTGGCCTCATATCCGATTATGAAATTGAGGAGGTTCATCAGCTCAGGTGGGCCGTATGTAGGGCTGGCCATTTTACAATCTGCAAAGCTGATTTCTGTTTTGTACCCCCTTTTTTATGAATGTCAGGTGATACCCTCGGTTCTTGGTGTCTTTTGAACTTAAAAAGGTTTATGATGCAACGTATAGAACCGTGGTGCTCCTTAAACTTCACACGCTCTGTTCCCGATGACAGTTTCCTCTCTTTATTTAATGCCAACTGTCAGACAAATCCATCCAGGTCTGAGGATCAGCTGTTTTATCACTCCACCTTACTCTACAGAAAGGTGTTCCCCAAGGCAGGCTCCCTAATTCATTGACAGCGTTACTACCATCAAGGCTTCTGTCAAGTTTTACTTCTTCGTTGATGACCTGGGGTTATAAATTGCCCGTGAAGGTATCCATAGAAGGGTGCTTGGAACCCCTGCTGGGGCTACACGTCACTCTGCATTCTTCATTGTCGCAACAAGCCTGTTGTACCCATGAGGGTGTTGCTTGACTTTGGTTGGTTGCTCCTGTAACCCATAAGCACCCTAGCGGAATGCCGTGTAACCCCAGCAGGGGTTCCAAGCACCCTTCTATGGATTTAAATAAGTACCGAGTTTCAAAGCAGTGATATCGAAGCAGGAGACTTGAAAACTGTTCCGAGATGCCTTCTTTTTGGGGAGGCGGATCGGTCTAGTGGTAGAGTCTCCTGTACATTTTCTTACGGCGAAGCTGTTGTCGAGAGCAAAAATTTTCCCCATCTTATTATTGCTAATTTGTTGCAACAAGCCTGTTGTGCCCATGTCGGTGTTGCTTGACATTGGTTGGTTGCTCCTGTAACCCAGGAGCACCCCAGTAGAATGCCCTGTAGCCCCAGCAGGGGTTCCAAGCACTCTTCTATGGATATATATATATATATATATATATATATATATATATATATATATATATATATATATATATATATATATATATATATATATATATATTCTCTGTCCCAAAAGTAAGTTTACTGAATATCCTAATGAACGACTGAGTATGCAGCTCTCCGTGACGTTACGAGTGGGTAAGCTAGTTACTATGATACAATATCCATATACCAGTTTTAACAGAAATTTATAAAGTCCAGTCTTGCACTACATCTGTTTTTGTATGGGCGTGTGTTCTAACCTCGTTGCGTTTTTGCTCTACATTTTTTATGTATTGGCGAGTTTTCTATCCTCGTTACGTTTTTGCGATGGAAGTAATATTGAACAGCGTACGCTTAAAATTCTGTGTGAAAACGTAACAAGTCAGCACTGAGAACATTGGCTTCTTAAAGCGAGCTATGGGAATGCAACCTATCGAGATCTATGGTTTTTTAAGTGGCACAAAGCTTCGAAGAGGGCCGAGAAAATGTTGAAGACAACCCTCGTTGTGGAAGATCAATCTCCTCGTCAAAAACGATGAAAATGTGGAGTTGTTAAGCCGTGATGGAGAAAGACCGCCGGTTCAGTGTCAAAGTGATTGCAGAAGAAACTGGTTTGGATAAAATTCAGTTCATAGAATTTTAACCGAACGCATTTGACATGCGAAAAATTTGTGCAAAACTAGTGCCGAAAGAGTTGTCTGTGGAGCAGAAAGCGAACAGGGTCAACATTTGTCAAGATTTACTTGAAAGACTCGAAATGGAGCACAATTTTTTGGATAAAGTTATGACAGAGGCGATAAATCATGGGTTTTTGAGAACGCGATCCTGAAACCAAGCGGCAAAGTGCGGAATGGCACACCAAAAATTCCTCCTCCTCCGAAGAAAGCACGCATGAGCAAGTCCAAGGTGAAAACACTGATTATTGTTTTTTTCGACAGCCGTGGTATTGTGCACAAGGAATTTGTACCTTCAGGACAGACAGTTAAAAACGTCTTTTACACAAGATGTTTTGGAACGAACTTCGAAAACGAGTTCAGCGAAACCAGAAACAGACATTGCAGACGATTGGCTGCTGCACCGATAACGGGCCATCTCACACTGCGCTCTCAATTAAAGAAATTCTGGCGAAGAAAAACATTCAAGTCTTCCGCATGCTCCCATCAGCCAGATCTAGCTCCGTGCGATTTCTACCTCTTCCTAAGTTGAAAATGAAGTTGAAGGAACATCATTTTGGGACGATGAAAAACAAAAAATACTGTAACACGTGAACTAAAACACACTTCAGGAAATGACTTTCCGGTACTGTTATGAACAGTGGAAGAAACGTTGGAACAACTGTGTAACCTCAAGGGTCATACACTTCGAAGGAGATAACTTGTAGTTTCAGGTAAGTCCAAAATACATAATTAAATACGACATCAGTAAACTTACTTTTTATATATATAACATATATATAATATATATATATAATATATATATATAATATAATATATATATATATATATTATTATATATATATATATAGTATTATTATATATATTTATATATATATATATATATTTACAGTTAACACCACTCACGGGCCGAGCCCTTCTCAAGGTAGGGGCGGATAAAACAAGAGAAAACACACCCAATCTCAAGCCTAAGGCAAATCTCTCAGGTGAGCACAGACATGGGCTTTAAAATGAGGAAGATTAAATATAGTTGGAAAAGCAGAAGAAGACAAGGAGTTCCACAGAACAGAAGTAGCTGGAAAGAAAGAGGTACCCCAACGAACAAGTCAGGGGTTCTCAATACTCACACAAAATTCATGCGAGAGCATGGCACCCCTTGTATTCCGAGGGCGACGCAATGGAGGTGGAATGCGAGTGGCCAACTCCCCTGAGCATCTACCGTTGTAGTACTATAGAAAAAGAGATAGTGCGCCAACGTCCATCGCTCCGCAAGGATAGAGGGTCAAGAGAAGTTTGAAAAGTTGGGACAGTGTTATTAAGTCCTCTTACTTTAGACTCACCCTATCCATAGAAGGGTGGAGGAGCCGAGCATCCCAAAATGTGAGAACAGTCTCCATACAAAGGGCGAATAAGGCCCTATATAACTGGAGTAGCTGTGGCAGAAGGAAAAAAATTCTCGCAACCTGAACAGAATCCTAGTTTCTTTGAGGCCACCTTGCAACGGCATTGTAAATTGAGGTTTCCAAGAAAATTTATTGTTTATGTTAAGACCAAGAATGTTCATGTTATTCACAGGAGAGACGTTAGAGCCGTCGAAAGGAAATAGGAAAGTTGGGAGGTGTTTTTGAGAGGGAGATGTAGAGAAGTTGAGTTTTTAAAGAGTTGAAATTTTACAAGGTTGCGGTGACCCCACCAGGAAATCCCCATCCAGATCGACAAGGATAGAATCGGAAAAGCTGAAGACGAGAGGCAACTCTAGAAGCAAAGGGGAGCAGATTTGAAGTGAGAAGAAGAGTGGAGGGTTGGAAGTCATCGGTATAAGAGTTGAACAGAGTTGGAAGTACAGCTGAGGAGATCGTTGATGAAAATAGGAATAAAGTTGGAGAGTAGAACGGGAACCTTGCGGAACCCACAATTAACAGGAAGGAGGAAGAAAGAGGTCGCTCCATCAAAGAGTGCTGATATAGAGAGCGTTCGGAGAGAAAACTAGACATGAGTAGCAAAGAAAAGGAGGAAACCCAAAGGAAGGGAGCTTAGAGAGCAGTGCCGCGTGCCAAAAACCCAGTCAAAGCTTTGATATGTCAAGCGCCACACGCAAGACTCCCCATGGTCCCTAAGGGCAGAAAGACCATAAATCGGTTAAGATAGGAAAGTATGGTCAAACAGTTGACCTTCGAGCGACGAAAGCCAGTACTGTGATCTGAAAGAAGGGAATGCAGACTCCAGATGATCCAGAAAAAATGAGAGTTAAGAAGAGTTTCAAAGAATTTTGATAGAATACAAGTGAGAGCTATAGGGGCGATAGTTGAAGGATCAGAGCGGCTACCTTTTCGGGATCGGTTGGACATGTGCGCGCTTTCAGCACTGAGGAAAAATTAATGCATAGAGACTAGAGAGTAGAGTTGAACGAGGACAGGCGCCAGCTTCAGAAGCACACTTCCTCAAAAAACACGGGGAGGAAGAGGAATGCCTTCCGGGCCACTAGCCTTCCTGACGCTCATAGTCTCAGGATCCCATGCACACCATCGTATGAATTCTCAGATAAAAACACAGGGGGAAGAGAAGAGAAGAAGGAGTGGGGGGAGAATGACAGATTCTTCCAGGGTGGAAATAGAGGAAAAAAGGAGGCCCGAAAGAGATTGGGCCTTTTCAAGAAGGAGGAGTTTAGCAACAGAACCGCTTTAGAAGCTAATAAGGGGAGGAAAAGGCAGATTTGCAAAAATGTTAGAGATGTTTTTGGCAAGGGGCAGAAATTTTTATCTGTAGTAGAAAACCAAGCAGGTTGTCGCACCTTCTTTTAGGAAAGTGCGCTTAGCCTGTTGAATAATATCCCTTGCAACGATTCCGAGCAGAATGAAATTAGTAAGAGTAATTGGAGAATGAGAGTTTTCCATGCCCGATACGCAATGTCTCTAGCTTGATTGTCACAAAAAGGAGTATTCAAACCACGAATTCTTGGGTAGAAAAGAGATATAGTTGAAGATGGAATGATCCTGCTCATCCCATCGGTGATTACGGCCCCCACCTTTTCAGCGGTGACCGAGGCATCCCCCGAGCCAAAGCAGGATTCATTCCAAGAGTAGTTAGGCCAAAAAGCAACGCAATTCCCCCAATATATATAATCATATAGGTCAGCGTTTAGTATAACCGTCATATGTATCTTAAAAACATTAATGCTAAAGTAAAACGGAATACATTGGTGGAATGCTGGTCCAATTCTAGTACGGAAATGAAAAAAAAAAATTATATATATATCTCAAAAACTCAATAGCTACAGCGAAAAGAAAATACATTTTTGGAATCCTTGTAATTTCACATAGGAAAATGTAAAAAAAAAAAAAAAAAAAAAAAATTATTGTTAAAAATTAAATAGTAATATGATTAAAAGGCCTAATTTAGATGGTAAAAGGCCTATTTAGAGACTTTTAATATGTTTTCTCGTTAAAATAAATAGACTTTCTATTAATTTTGCTTTTTTTTTTTTTAGCTAAGAATCCAAGGGTATACGCCCCGATGGCAGGAGTCGGGGTCCTTCTCTCGGCCTTCCGGGGACTACGGGGTAGGATTATTTTCCCCCCTCCGGGGAGGGTCTCCGGACCCCGCTCTTTGGTATTGGGTGTCGCGGGGGGTTCCTCCGCCTCCCCTACGGGTATGGAAAACATCCCCCCTATGTTCCCCGGTCGGCTCGAGCCCCTAGTGTGCGTATAAAGCATTTTCCTATGTGAAATTTAACCAGGATTCCAAAAATGTATTCCTTTTCGCTGTACCTATTGTTTTTTGAAGATATAATTTTTATTTTTTTTTTTTTTTTTTTTTTTTTCATTTTCCCCCCTAAAAGGACCAGCAATCCACCAATGTATTCCGTTTTACTGTAGCATTAATAGTTTTTTAAGATACCATATGACGGTTTTATACTAAAACGCTGGCCATAATATATATATATTATATATATATATATATATATATATATATATATATATATATATATATATATATAATATATATATATATATATATATATATATATATATAATATATATATTATAATATATATTTTTTTTTAAATGATTTTAATTTTTATTTTTCACTTATTATTTTCACTTATTATTTCACTTAACAGATCTGACTTGGATTGGCTTTATCTAACTAAATCTATTACATTCAACTGATCTAAAATAATTGAAATGGGTTGTCCTGATCTAACAGAATGAATTACTTTGACCTGATTTGACATAACCGAATTGGATTACCTCATCTAACTGAACTGAATTGAATTGACCTGATCTAAAATAACTTAATTTTATTGACCTGACCTAAGAGAATGGATTGGGTTGGCCTGATTTAATATTTATATTGGTTCGGCTCCATCTATCTAACTAAATGGATTACATTCACCTGATCTAATAACTGAATTGGATTGGCCTGATCTAACGGAATGAGTTACTTTGGCCTGATCTAATAGAACTGAAATGTATTGACCTGATTTAACAGAATAAATTACTTTGACGTCATCTAATAGAACTGAATTGAGTTGATCTGATCTACAGAACTAAATTGGGTTGACTTGATCTAACAGAATTGATTTAGATTTTCCTGATCTAACAGAATGGGTTAACTTGATCTGATCTAACAGAACTGAATAAGATTAACCTGATCTAACATATCTGAATTGGATTGGTCATATCAAACTAAGTGGATTACTTTAACCTAATCTAACAAAATTGAACTCAAATGACCTGATTTAATAAAATTGAGTTGGATTGATATGATCTATCAGATAGGAGTACCCTAACCTGATCTAACAACTTTGAACTGCATTAACGTGATCTAGCAGATCAGAATCGGATTAGCCTGATTTAACAGAACACAATTGAATTAACCAGGTAGGAGATCTGAACAGAATTGACCTGATCTAACAGAATGGATTGATTACTTTGACCTGATTTTACGGAACTGAATTAGATTATACTTTAATTGCAAAATGAATATTATAAAGGATGACTCTGATTGGCCTGATCTGACCTTTAATGTTCAGATCAAATCCAATCTAATTGGTCACACACACACACACACACACACACACACACACACACACACACACACACACACACACAAACACACACACACACACATATACACATATATATGATATATAGCATATATATATATATATATATATATATATATATATATATATATATATATATATATATATATATATATATATATATATATATATATATATATATATATATATATATATATATATATATATATAAAGAAACAAACATTATAATCATTGTCTTACTACCCCTTTAAATCTGTCATTAAAATATGACAAATATCAAATATCACTCGAATTAAATTTGAAATAAGTTCTGAGGTACTCCCGTATACAAGATAATAATATACAAAGAACAAAAAAACAACAAATTACTAAGAAGAGACCAAAAAAAAGGTACCTGCGCCGCGGGTAAACATACACGACATACCATATATATATATAAATATATATATATATATATATATATATATATATATATATATATATATATGTTATATATATATATATATATATATACCTCGCCGCGGGTAAACATATATATATATATATATATATATAATATTGGCAACAAAATCTAAATTAGGAGGCATTTTTCAAATCAATTGAAATGCCCTGTAAGCCTTAGGTTAGGTTTGGTTATTAGGTTAGTTAGGGTTAGGGTTAGGTTAGGGTTAGGTTAGGTTAGGTAACCCTTTTCCAATTCTTTGTTGTTACGGGTAGTTCTCATTTTAATTTTATCCGTTTTTAGCGATACATTTTAAGCCTCTTCATGCATTACCTATATATATATATATATATATATATATATATATATATATATTTATATGCATAAATATATATATATATATATATATATATATATATATATATATATATATATATATATATATATATATATATATATATATATATATATATATATATATATATATATATATATATATATATATATATATATATATATATATATTTATATATATATATATATATATATATATATATATATATATATATTATATATATATATATATATAAATATATTTATTTATATATATATATATATATATATATATATATATATATATAAATATATATATATATATATATATATATATATATATATATATATATATATAGATATATAAAGAAGAAAGTGTATATATATAAATATAAATATATATATTTATATATATATATATATATATATATATATATATATATATATATCAAAATGGATGTCGTGCATTTTGGGTCGATTTTGGAATAGTGTTTAACCGTCAAAAGAGCTCATTTTGGAACGAATCTGATTACAGATACACAGAATATCGGTGAAGGTTTAGCTATATCACCGAAAAGTAGTAGTAGTAGTAGTAGTAGTAGTAATAGTAGTAGAAACAATTATTAACAAACACAAGTAAAACAAGTAATAATACAAATAAGTAATAATAATAATAATAATAATAATAATAATAATAATAATAATAATAATAATAATAATAATAATAATAATAATAATAATAATGATAGACATATTTAGCTAGTAATAAAGAGGTTGAAATAAAAAAATTATGAAATATATATATATATATATATATATATATATATATATATATATATATATATATATATATATATATATATATATATATATATATATATATATATATATATATAATTAACAAAAAATAATTATTCATATGAGATGTTTGAGTTATCCATATTTTACAGTTTTCTTTAGCTTATAATTGATATTATGGGTACCATATTTTTCTTTCAAATTCAGATATTAGAATTTAAATATATTAATTATTTTTATCCTAAATATGCATTAAGAACAAGTAAATATTTATTTTGTATTTTTTTTTAAAATAAAACGAGTCTTTTATTAGATTCCTAGGTAGGAAAAAAAACTTGTTAAAAAATTAAATTCGCGAATATGTATTATACACTGTCTTCAAATTTTCTCTCCGCTTTTTCGAGAGGCACGAGCCGTTACCATTTATAATTGATTAAAAAATAACATTATTCAATGGCGATGATTCTTACACTTTTTGTTTAAATTTTACATAATCTTTCATACAATCTTTCATAGGGATACAAGTAGTATCCCTTTTCATTATTCTAAGAAATTATTCATCATTCATTCATTCATTTATGTATTATATTCATTCATTATTCATTATTCTTTGAAATTTCACCTTACTCTAGTTCATCACATACTTTAACATCTCCTTCTCCACCAACACAAAATCAATCATACTTTTCACTTCGATACCATCTCTACCAACCCTAACTCCCGTATACTTATGAACACTCTTTTGCCCGAAAAACGTATTACTTACACATATACCTCTCTCCTCACAGAAATCAATCATCTTCCTACCAATCTCAATTTCTCCCTCAACCCCAAAGGCTCCAGTTATACCAACCCTTTTTCGATCACCTATCCAACCATTTAAGTCTCCCAACACAGTCAATCTGAAACCCCTTCTCACTCCATCCAAAACATCATTTAGATTATACCAGAAAGTCGCACTCTCCTCAACATCACCCTCAGATAGACCATATGGCACAACCACACATACCTTGACCTTCTCAAACTTAAACAGTAGGCACTCATCAGAATAGCAACTCTTTCTCTCCAGCATTCTCATTCCTCTCCACTCCAGCACTTGGAGCACACACATTTTCCCCCACACCACTCATTTTCACAACTTCCTTTCATCTATGTTTCTGTCACTGCAAGAAAATGGAATTTGCCCTTTCTAAATAAATCCATCATCTCTCTCCTTTTCTCCTCACCATTTATTCATCTAACATTCTACGTACCCATACGATTCATACAATTCCTCCGGAAGATACAAAGCCTCTTGCGGCGATTACGACCAGGTCTGAGGCATGCATAAACCTTCCTAGGCTATAAACAAGTGGTAGCGGGTCCTCAGCAAAACTACCACTGTCCCATAGTACCTTTCTACGACATTCAGAACATACACTGTGGGAACTCATTCTTTCCCACACACAGGGATATATGAAAAAAAAGGTGCTGTCTGTAATAGTATTTATAGTAATAGTCTTTTATGGTCTGTATGTGATACGGCGAATCTACTCCTGTGTAAGAAGAGTGTGGAAATGAGCGCAAGTGGAGGGGCGAACCATTGGGCATATATATATATATATATATATATATATATATATATATATATATATATATATATATATATATATATATATATATATATATATATATATATATAAATATATATATATATATATATATTTATATATATATATATATATATATATATATATATATATATATATATATATATATATATTATTAAAAATATATAGTTAGATATATATATATATATATATATATATATATATATATATATATATATATATATATATATATATATTTAAATATACATATAGCCTTTTTATTTATATATATATATATATATATATATATATATATATATATATATATATATATATATATATATATATATATATATATATTTATATATAGGAACTTTCGCTTTAAAAGGATGTTAACCGATATATATCGAACGAGCGATGTAAAAATTAGTCATCCATATTCATATCCGCATTTGCGGATATTAAAATTCGACATCGATACATCACTACATTATATATATAGTATATATATATATATATATATATATATATATATATATATATATATATATATATATATATATATATATATATATTATGTATATATATATATATATATATATATATATATATATAATGGAGCTAGCTAAACTAGACATAAACTTTGACTATCACACTTGGTAACCAGTGAACCAATCAACAAAGCCCATGAGTATCATTCACACAGTATCCTACACAGTTGTACATAGACACACACACATGCATTTGTTTACATAGTTGCACACAGATCCGTACATTATATGTAAAAGCTGTAGCAATCATGCATAACATGAACAAATTTATAATTCTCTCTCTCTCTCTCTCTCTCTCTCTCTCTCTCTCTCTCTCTCTCTCTCTCTCTCTCTCTCTCTCTCTCTCTCTCTCTCTAGTGACGAGACCTCTATCTATCTACCTATTTATCTATCTTGACGAGACCTCTCTCTCTCTCTCTCTCTCTCTCTCTAGCCATCTATCTCGCGACGAGACATTCTCTCTCTCTCTCTCTCTCTCTCTCTCTCTCTATATATATATATATATATATATATATATATATATATATAGTCTATATATAGATATATATAGACAAAAGCGTATATATATATATATATATATATATATATATATATATATATATATATATATCTCTATATATATATATATATATATATATATATATTAAATAAGTATATTTGGAGTTATTAGCAGATAATACACAATAAAAAAAAATTTAAAAAGAAAATAGTAATAAATTTGATCACATGGTCTCTGAGGTCGAAGAGAACTTTTTGAAAATAGATTGAAAAAAAAATAAAGAAAAAAAAGAAAAAGAAAATATATATATATGTATATTCTAATACAAGAGAAACGCCTTCTCATTGGTTCTAGAAAAACGTTGGAGATACGTCATAAAAGTGAGTTGTCATCTGGATAAAATAATGATGATATAAGTGATTTTCGTTAAAGCTGTTAAGTATTATTTATTTCAATAATATAAATAAGTATTTGCAGATATACTGGTTCTATAAATAATATTTATTTTAGTGTTTTATAGTAGTTTTAATAATATTTATAATAATATAGCGACATCTAGCAATGATCCTTTTTACTACTCTCTCGGTGTGTAAAAGAGAGCTTGACGCTTGCTCGCGCACGCGTAATACTATTGCGTTAGTTAGAGTTTAGACACGGAGGAAGAAGGGTTAGTGCCGCTTGGTGTTGACGAAGAAGGATTTTTTCTATATATTTTTGTTACAGTTAATTTATATACTAATATAGTTCGGCGCATTACGAATTCTATAATTACCTGATATATTTGTATAGTCGATTACAGTAATAATATTAACATTTTATTAAAAGTGTTTGTGAGATAATTTTTGTTCAATCGTATGATAAAAAGTACGTAGCCTATACAAAACTTTTGGACAAGTTCGAACAGAGGAACTGTATTTTTGACATACATCTTAAGCTCATCATAATAAAATTGTGTAAAAAATATACAAAAAAAAACATTTTGTTCGCGATGAGCACTAGAGTATTACCGTTCGCAAGTTATTTTAACTTTAGCTCGAGAATGTCAGAGTTTAGGGGTAGAATACAGCCACCCCCGGTACCTATTACACAACCAGGGCCATCGCAAAACCAAGACCAGGCTACAGCATCTTTATTAC